>VXBJ01000752.1:164741-199380 GCA_013400055.1 Nycticryphes semicollaris | reverse complement strand
GTTTTTTTTTTTTTTCCCCCCCTCAGTAATCTCTTCATTTAGATGTAGAAAGACATTTGGGATCCAAAGCAGCAGACAGGCAAATGTCTGTGAGGGCTTTTAAAAGTGCCTAACTGTCTGACTCCATTGATAACAAATAATTATGATAGAAAGCCGATTGCTTTTTTGCTTTCTAAGGGCTTGCAAGCCATTTAAAAAAAAAACCAAACAAACAAAATAACAAAAAAACCCACCCCAGACTTAAAGTTATAAAATATTTTTAAATTTTTACCTACCTGTCTCCCTTGTCTGAAAGCATCAAACAGATCTGGAAAGAAGCCAAAACTGATATTAAGATGTCTGTAATGTCACTTCTAATTTGCTTAACGATAAAAGCTCTAGCGAGGCGTAATTTGCTATTCTGTAAGGCTTGTACTAAGAATCCTTGACTCTGATACGATTTAACCTCATTCTGACATAGATCTGTAAAACAAATGAATATTTTATAATATAAAGTAGAAGCATTATGATATTTTACAGGGAAAAAAATGATCAGTATCTCGTAATTCTGAGGGCACAGTTTGAGCCACCTTCAAGGCAATTTGCCTCAGCTGAAATCAGGTCCTTTTAAGATTCCTCAAAGAGAGCAGAGGAAAAAGCCTGGTGCGATAAAGAAAGAACTTGCGTAGGGCCATCTGAATATCCTTACCTCTCATTGAGTGCAGGCAGTGATACTTTTGAAAAGCAGGGCCATAAATGTGTGTTATGCAGCGTAACAAACATGTAAGTGTCAGACTTGCCTGAATTGATGTTTCCTTCCTGGGAGGAGGAGGAGAAGGAGGAGGAGGAGGGAGGCAGAGGATGAGGTCGATGGCACTCCCAGTGCTGGTGCGGCTGGTGCTGTAAATCCCGCAGGGTGTCGAGGAGGGGTGAAAGCCTCCAGGAGTTGCTGAGGCAAGAGAAGCTGAGACAGGGTACAACTTGAAATATATGGCAGAGGTTATTCAAGAGAAGCTTTTGACTCAGGAAATGGGAAAGAGAATTTAAGGAAAGAAGGAAAGCGCTCTCTGTAATACACTATCAGAAGTGTTTATTCTGCGGCAGTGAGAAGAACCAATAATAAGGTGTGTGCACATCAATTATTTAAAACAATTCCAGCAAAAACAGACTTTGACCTCCCTCACCATCCCCCCAACAAAAATACTTTGAATGATCAAAATTTATTTTGATTCCTTTTTCTTCAACACCAAATGTTTGTTCAACTGAATTTGCTGTTGTCATGTAGGAGGGGAAATAAGGTTAAAAGAAAAAAAGATCTTGGGCAAGACAGTGAAGGTTTTCCTCAGCTCTATCATGAGGATGTCTTTTGTTTTGAAATACTACAGAAATTATAATAAGTCTTATAAAAGTTATCCAGTCACTGGAGCACTGAACACTTCAGAATCTGTGTCGCTTGCAAAACCTTATTTACTTCTGGTAGCTTTTCTAGGATAGTGATGGAGGAATCGAATCCACAGGTGGGCCCATGCCTTTGCAGTCACGCTAAAAGGATGAACTGGAAGGAGAAAAGAGAAAATACAGACAGTGTAAGAAATGTGGTCTGACAGGGAAACTCATATTCCACAACCATATGCTTAAATAAGAGGTCTCCAAAGCAACAATCACTGGCAGAATTAGGCAGAGATGTATCAACTAGTATAATCATGGACAGACAAACTGTTAAAGCTGAGTTTCATGATCAGATACCGATGAGGACAAATATAGTGAGGTGATCATATGAGATTTCAGCTCTTTGAGAAAGAGAGTATCTGCTGGTAAGAGAGAGATGGTACTGCAACCTGAGAGCTAAAATGGCAAAGCTAAATTGCATGTGCAAAGACAGATTCTTCTGACACCAGCAGCCAGCTTAATCTTACTTAACTACAATAAAATTAGACACTTAGTCTCTGCTGATTTATATACCTGTGTTGTACCTGTTTTACACAGCTGTCACATGCTTATACACCTATTATAAACATCAATTTTAAACCCATTATAAACATAATTTGCTACTGATGGAAACTGAATTACTCTTTTGGACTTGATGCCTGACTTTAAGGTGGCCCAGCTTAGGGGAAACGGGCGCCCTGCACCCAATTTATTCTTGGCTGATCATTCTGGGGATGAATAATGTTCCTCCGTCTCACAGGCTCTGCCTGTCACGTGCTTTTCAGGTGCACTGTGCTGGGAATGGGAAGGAAAGGGAGGAGGGAGAAGGAAGAGGAGAAAATAGTCAGGTTCTCCTTTTGTGTTCAGGGCATGTCCTCACTGCCTTATTATCACATCAGAGAGTCTGGACCCATCAGTGCTTTCATTACACAACATTTTCGTCCCTCAGGAATTTATAATTCTGCCATCTTAATTTGTTTTGGGGACACTCAGCAGTCTGATTCCTTATCAGGGAGAAAATTTGTGTTATGAGAAAACATCTATGAACAGTTCATCCAGCAACTCTATTTTAGACCTTGAGAGGTCAATGCATAATTTAGAAGGTTTTGAATTCTGTTCTGACTGCTTCTCACTCAAAGACAACCTTGATTATTCAATCTTGGTTTTCTGAGGGCCAAAGTCCTGCTTTAATCATCAAATATGCTGCCATAGACCCTGTTGGATGTGTCTGGCCTGTAGGGTTTTCTATTTCTTATAGCCAGTGAGGAGCAGAGAGCATCCTGTGTGGTATGGGGAGACCAGAAGTCGTGCAGCCCCATGGGGTGCTGGTGGTAGGGATGGCTTGCAGCTCCAACCATGGCAGAGCACCAACTGAGAGAGCTGAGGGGAAGAAATCACTGCTTGGTAATAGAAATCAAACTGGTGATGGATTTCTTGCAGTGATGCTTGAACCATACAGATTGCGCCTTATAAAACTGGCTCTTAGGGTGCAACCAGAGTCTGCTGGAATTAACAGGAAGACTCCCACTGGTCTCCACAGGCAGTAGCTCAGGTCCTCAGTGTTGCAAAGGTCCTTCAAACCTCTGCAGGAATCTGAGTTTCCAGGGGAATGGGAGAAAACTGCAGCTGCAGCCCTCCAGTACGTGAAATTCCTATTGATTTACAGCCTGTGCTGTATGGAGATATTGTGGAGATGAATCCTGTAGCTTATGAATAGGAAAGAAGGACCAGCATTATCTTTCCCAGCTACAGCCCCTTTGCCGTGAATAAATGTTTCATTTTTATTGCATTTGTTTTGCTGGTCTTTAAGGATCCAAACAATTATGTGGTCAGTGATATGAAAAGCATAAAAGAAATCGAGGTCATTTACAACTAGTTCACAAAGAGTCCTTTATAATATGGTGATCCAGAGAAATTCTCTGTTGATGGGTCTTATTACAAGTGGAAGGAATGAAACTTTGAAATACTGTTATTTCATCTTTATCTGACACATAATGAAGTAAATTCAAATGTCAGTGTTCAATGGAACACGAGATCTCTCGGAAATGTGATGCCCATTCAAACTTAAAAATAACAATGAGATATAAAAATATCCAGTGTGCTTTAAGGACATGATGCTATTACAGAGCTGACAGTTGGACAGACTCAATTATTTATTTTTTTTTCCTAAATGAAAAGCTAAGAACAAGAAATAATTTTCCAGTATTTGTCTCATTTCCTTGAAAAGCTCCTGAAATCAATTATATGTCTACTTGGCTTTTAATTGTGAAGTTACAAAGTCATCTTTTAATTAACAATGAACCAATTCTAATGCATTACAACAGCTAAAATTTTATCAAGTGGTTGATTGAGATATTCTTCTCTGACCAAGCTTTACTTACCCAAAACTCTCATCAGACTAGTCATCTTTGGCATTATCAACGCTAAAAGCGTGTGAATTTGCAACAAAGTCTGTAACTGACTTCTCCCCTCTCACAAAAAAGCCTAAAAACTCCACATAAGGTTCCTTTTATTTGGCATTTAGTTTGCCCTAGATGATTTTGAAAAGTCCTCCTGGCTGAAATAAAAGAACTAAAAAAATTACTTTAGGAAAACAAAATCAAAACCTTCCCTCAGACCCTCTCAGCTCCCTCTCATGTTCAACAACCATAGCTGTGAGATAAAATACCATCTCCTTTTCAGCTCACCTAATTTTAGACCTATGCAGCTGAGCTCTTCCTCTGAATGCGTTGTCTATTGTCCTTTTACAATCAATAGAGAGGAAGAGGCAAGATTAATCTCACTCATTTAAGAAGTCTGCTTTGTGATGAGATGAATGGCGCCCTAGAAGTGCTACTTCCCTTCATCGCCTATAAAATAAAGTAGATGTCTCACTTATGTGAGATGAATCCCATTTCAATATTTAAAAGCAAACACTGGGCAACGCTTGTCTTTTGGGCTTTCCTGCGTGTTCGTGTTTGTCCTTGCATGAGTAGACTCGTGCAGCACTGGTGTGGTTGGCCATCTCATGGGGGCACAGCGGGTATCTGTCCTTGTCCTATTTCATAGAATCACAGAATATCAGGGATTGGAAGGGACCTTGAAAGGTCATCTAGTCCAATCCCTTTGCCAGAGCAGGAACACCTAGATCAGGTCACACAGGTGGGTTTCGAATGTCTCCAGAGAAGGAGACTCCACAACCTCCCTGGGCAGACTGTTCCAGTGTTCCGTCACCCTCACTGTGAAGAAGTTTTTCCTCATATTTAAGTGGAACCTCCTATGTTCCAGCTTGCACTCATTGCCCCTTGTTGTATTGTTGGCCGCCACTGAGAAGAGCCTGGCTCCATCCTCCTGACACTCACCCTTTACATATTTATAAACATTAATGAGGTCACCCCTCAGTGTCCTCCAAGCTAAAGAGACCCAGCTCCTTCAGCCTTTCCTGTTATGGGAGATGTTCCACTCCCTTAATCATCTTTGTAGCTCTGCCCTGGACTCTCTCAAGCAGTTCCACCCCTATGGGTCTTCCTGCAGAAGCAGCAAGGGGTGAGGTGGAGAGTAGAAGCACAAGGGGCCATGCAGGCACTTGGTGCTAGTGGTCCCTTTGCCTCCCCTCTGTGCAACCCTGTGGGCTGTGTGTGCGGGATCAAGGAGGGCAGTGCTGGAGTGCTGGTTGCTCTCATGGACGAGAGACCTGCACCAGGGCAGTGCTGGGACTGAGAAAAGGGCTGGGATGGTGCAGAGGGAAGAAACAGCCAGACACGTTGAGATGGGCAGTGGTGGAGCAAAGTGGTGGAGCCCAGGTGGTGCCAGAGGACACTGACCACCCAGTGCCACTGCTGCCAAGCTGGCAGCAGGATGGGTGGCACGAAGAAAGCTCTGGAAAGCACGGGACTTGTCAATCAAAAAAAAACAAGTGTCATGGTCGTGGTGGACAGTCTCATGATTTAGGAGTTTGGAAGTGCTAAGATGGATATCTACATATATTAACTGGTTGGAAGGCTGAATTAATTCAAGTGCTATCAAATACCACAATCCATGATGTGCTCTGTTTTGTGCTCCCTGAGGGTAGCTCTCACCAGTCTGAATTCATGGTGCAACTCCAACCTCCAGTTCAGTCTCCTAACCTAGGAGGCAAGGATCAAATTCATGGGGAGGGGAAAACACAAAGCCTCTGTAGCACCTGAAATGGCTTGTACCTAGGAACTAAGGTGGGGAATTTTGTAAACTAAAACCTACTCCATTTTGTGCTGCATAAAGAACACGTAGCAAAGCTTTGCCAGCTTTTGTTTTCTTGAGAAAAATTGTTACAAGGCTAAAATGCCTAAATGGTATTTGTTACTTCAGGTTAAATTTCCCAGAGAGTTTCTGCTCAGTCTTGTGAACCTTGCCTGCATAAATCTGAGAAGAAAGCACAGCTCATAATACCATACTTTTTGGTAAACCATCCTTATTTAAAAATAAGTTTATGTCTGATCTAGGTAGATATGCAGGCATAACAATATATGCATCGTATATGCATGTGTGATATACAGTGGATATGCTTGTCCTTTCAACTCCATTGTAATCTACGGAAAGAGTTTATACTTCAGCAGACCAGTTTTGTTGGTTTTTTTCAAAACCTTAACGAATAACTTTGGTCATGAAAGTTTTTTTTTCTGCAATACCTTGAGGACGAGACCCTAAATAAGTAACTCAGTCTCTTGTTTTGAAGGCTTCAGAGCAAAAATAGCATTTTCCAGATAGAAACAAATTGTTGACATTAGGTTATTGTCAGTACACCACTTGCACTGCCTGTTTGGATTTTAAAAGGTTTTAATAGTGTTTCTATGAGTCTTATGACATTATGGCAAAACTTTTGATATGAATCCACATCTTGGAGCTCTGTCACAGTTGCTGTAGGAACTCAAGAGATGCAATGGAAAAGCTTTTCAGGGTGGCAAAGTAGCCACATCCAAAAGACAGGCAATGAGATCTACTAATATCTGTATCTATACTAATATCTAATGCTACAGATATCATACTAATTATGCATCCCAACTGCAAAGTGCTTAATATCCCCCTATAAAATGAAAAAAACCTGTGAAAACAAAGGTAGAAAAAACCCAGGGGATGACCAACCTCACGGTCCAGTGAGAGATGTTCCCATCCTTTGCCCGTGTCCTGACAGACTGCAATTTGTCATGTACACTGAAGTCAATCCGTCCTACACAGTTTCTGGTACTTCCTGGTGAATCGAGGAACTCGGCTATGCACGAATCCCGGTCTGGATAAATAGTAATGCCACGTAGCTCCGAATTATTTCCTGGAAGCTGACAACAGGGGCTGATGCTAATAACTGTCAGCGCGTGCATAAAAACAGTTGTCGGGTTTGGTTTTTTTTATTCTTTTGTGTGGGTTTTTATTTTTAATAGAAAGAGCGTTATTCATGAGGTCCTCTACTGATGATCACAAGTGAGTCGGAGAAGCAGGGGGTTTGATGGTGAAGGAAATCGTCCTTACGTGGGTCCCCTGCACTTGGATGCTACCTGACCTTCTGCAGCTCCTGTCTCAGCCAGGAAGGCAGGGGCTGCCCCAGCCTGTGCAGCAGCTTGGACAACTCCACGTTGTGATCTCTGTAGTAGCTTGACAGAAATGCTCGAGACTGAGAAGGGTGAACAAAAAAATAACAACAGTCAAAGAAGGAACCCACCTGATGGGAAATTTTGGTGGGTGCTCCTGCCTGGGAGGTGTGTGCTGCTCCCAGACAGGGGCTCTTAAGAAGGTGCAATTATCTCTTGTCATTCAAAGTTCATTAAGTTTCTTATTTTTAAAAACTTCAAGCTAGTGAAAATAATAATAATAAAAATAATCAGTGTGTTTATTTTTGGAGTCAAACACAGGGTCAATATTAGAAACTGTTAATGTAATTCTCTAGAAAACACTTACCTCTTGGTCCATTGGTGGGTATTTTCGACCTTTGCTTTTTCCCAGGCACTTTGTTTTTCCTCCTTCCAATAACTGGCACCAAAAGCCTTTCTGAGGATCAAACCTATAGAGGATTATATTTTTTGAAAGACCTCACTACAGAAGAATCTCCTAGCCACTAAGACATCAGCATTAGCCAACAATTATTGTTACACAAATCTCTCTAGATGACTGAAATATTGAGGACAGAGTGGGAACCAGCTTTCCTCTCTCCTGAAAGCTCTGGGAATGTATTTTCTTCCACAAATTTGCCTTGGGAATGCTTCTTGCTCAAGGCAAGAAGTTTTTCACATTGTGTTTTATGTACACGAGCTAATTTTTATTCTCCTTGTTCAGCATATAGGGTACAAGTTTTAAGTGTTGATCTATAGGATGCCAGTCAAGGTCTTGAGTTGAAGGATCTTACACAACCCCACTCCAGACTGTGACTCATATTTTATTGTCTGATCTTGGTCAGACATTTTATTCATGTCAAACTGCTCCATGTATCCCTGCAGGATGCTAAGGTTTTGATCAATTGACTCTTGAACAAAGACTGTTTTGTTGAAAAAATTACTAATTGGCTCTTTTCCTGAAATTCAATGAGCTATATTCTCAAGGACATCATCAGCTGTGCTGAAGGAAACCTCTCCATATGGCCAGTTGGAGCTGATGCTATTGTAGGTAAGCACTGCCAGGGTAAGAGGAGCTAAAAAGCAAGCAGATCTATTTGCTGATTACAACAGGCACAGAGTTCATTTATCAAGAAAAGTGTGTGATTTTTTGCATGACTATGAAAAGATGAGAAATGTAATACTAAAATATTTAAGTTGATTTTTGAGTGAAATAAGAAGTGTTCAGGTCTACTAAAAGAACTGCTGGTTGGTTGTCGTAATTCAAACCTGAGAAGTCGGTTGTTCCATATCATTAGATGTAAATATAATTTTCACTCCAAAGATGGCATTGTAGCATAAACACTGTCTTAGCAGCTTTATCTGAAATATGCAATTTGATTTCGATGTCTAAAATTCAAAGATATAGGAATTCTAGATTAAGGCTTTAAAACACGTAATCACTAAGGAATGAACAACACGCAGCGTTAAGTTTAGAATTTATTGCTATGGGACTTGCAGCATGCATAAAACATTGAAAAGGTTCACATTTCTGCTATTCAGCAGATGTTTGAAAAGGATGAAGTATAATTGGCTGGAACATGAAGTTAATTAGTTACAGACTACCTTTTTGCCCTGGGTCTCTCCGTACAACACAGGTGCACCTGCGATTTGCTGCTGTATGTACATGAACTAATTTCTGGAGAAGGGTGAACCTTCTTCACAGGTGTTTATTTCTTGCCCAGCCTATTACTGCAGGCCTCACCCTTGTTTTGTAAATTGTCTCAGTAGCTGTATCAATTAAAAATAAATAAATCATTGATTAAATGGATATATTGGATATATCGATGATAGATTAATTTCTGCTTTGGCCTTTTCCATCTGCTCATTGCACAGTTAAGTACTTTAGCTGGCTTACACTAATTTCCCAAGAGAAGCAGCAATATAGTGAGCTGGGTAAAAGGAAAACTGCAAAACTATGCCCCAAACAATATTTCTGCCTCAGAAGGAGCATATTGAACATTATTAAGAGAATCTGCAAATTTGGGTAGGGGAAATGAGGGTAAGACAGCTTGGGTTGAATTCAACCCGTTGCATTCAGGTATTACGAAGCTCTCAGGACTCCTGAAAACATTACTGGGCATAGTGGAAGTATTTATTTAAAAACAGTGATAACCTTAAGGATAAAGTCACAAGTGAGATTTTTAAAGCAGTCAGCAGAAACGTTTTCTCCAGGCCTGGTTATATTCTCTTCCATTGCAGAGAATGCCTGTGGGAGATGGAGGGTTAAAACTGGACACCCACTCCACGTCTTCGGAAGTCGCTTCTGATGCTAGAGGTGGGAAGGTGCTTGCCAGGGCAAGGCTAAGTAATGCCATCATGAGGTTCTTTCCCTTAATCTCTGACACTTAAGCATGCTCCCATAATCCTGTTTTTCTTTTCCCTTCTGTTGTTTACATGAGGGAAATCTCCCCTGTGAGACTGGACACAGAGTTGCCTCCTTGGGCAGAATATGGCATGAGGAGCAGGGCTGGAGGAAGTGGTATTTCGGCTGCCCTTTGCCAAAGCCAAGCTTTGTCCTGCCTCTTTCCTTTGCTGCCTGATGAGAAAAACAAAGGAATAAGGGAACCACTGGTCCATGCCACCCCAGACCACGAGTCTTCTGAGGATGTTGGGCATGAAATACATCTTCCTAGCAGCCAGTGGAGCTTTGGTAGGGCCATCCTGTGATTAAATGGAAAGGTCTTTCTTAACTGTAGTCCTATGTACCCTAAATTTCTGTTCATTAAGTTCATGTACTTAAAAATTTTAAGGTCTTGGTCACTTCCTGTGAAAACAAGTGGGCAGGGGAGAGGTGGGAAACATCTCTTCAGGGTTGTAGTGGGACCTTCATGAAGACCAATGACTAGTTTCCCTCTCCAAGCACTTTGTGCGGGGATTCCAATGTTTTTCTGTTGGTGGTATTATGCGTAAAAGCCATGCAACATTAGTTGATTTTACCCATTTGTTTTTTGTTTTCTTTTCACTACTCTAATAAAAGGTGTAGGTCATAGAATCACAGAATCGTAGAACAGTTTGGGTTGGAAGGGACTATTAAAGGCCATCTAGTCCAACCTCCTTGCAATGAGCAGGGACATCTTCAACCAGATCAGGTTGCTCAGAATCCCCTTCAAGATGACCTTGAATGTTTCCAGTGATGGGGCATTTACCACCTCTCTGGGCAACCTGAGCCAGAGTCTCACCACCCTTAGCATATAAAATGTCTTCCTTGTATCTAGTCTGAATCTAGGTCTTCTTTAGCAGTGTGTGTAAGAAGCGATGACCTACTGGCTCTTGCTAACCTGGTGTGATGTACACTTCTCTCCAGATGCCCGAGCCCTGCCTCTTTCTTCCCTCTGTTCTCTTTCCATGGCTCGGATATGTACCTTCTTTCTGCCTGGGTTGATTTTACTCTTCTATAAGATGTTCACGTAATTACTCAGGGTGATGAACTTGTTGCTCGCTAGTGTTTGCAGGACTGGGTCCTTAGGCTGCTTTGTGACAACTTTAAAAATGTGTGGTATACAGTTATTAGTCAGTAATGACTAGAAACGATTCTATGCAATCTTTTTTACTTTGACAGCCCTACCATAAAGCAACTATGTAGTTTAATGCATTTTTATCTTCCTTCCTAAATTCATAGAGAAGTGTGTGCTTCTACAGCATTTTTGCATTCTTGATGCCTCCAAACAGTGATTGCATAATTTTATAGATCTGTTT
The DNA here is from genome assembly GCA_013400055.1 of Nycticryphes semicollaris. Taxonomy (NCBI): domain Eukaryota; kingdom Metazoa; phylum Chordata; class Aves; order Charadriiformes; family Rostratulidae; genus Nycticryphes; species Nycticryphes semicollaris. Next base: position 188,677 of record VXBJ01000752.1, on the reverse strand, counting down.
ACAATCCGTTTTTCCTGCCCAAGCAAATGTGAGAGGCCAAATTTTTTCTGGTGTGTGACTCCACTGACTTTAATTTAGTTACAGAGGAAGATATATATATGTGGGTGTGTATTTTTAAAAACCTAGCAGAAGGCACTGCAGATGTGCAGCAGCAGTTGTTCAAACATCAGTAGTTCAGCTGTGTATTTTAAATCCTCCTGTATTTCATCCGCTTTGGAAACCAATGACTTAAAAAATTACATTCTGAAACCCAAAGATTTTCCTCTAGAAGAAGATTTTGGCAGAGCAACATTCTTAAGATTCAATGAGCGATCAGCTCTCAACTCTAACTTTATACCTATTATATAACCATAACCCTCCCAGCAGAGGAAACACTAAACAATAATCATGAGCAGAGAGGAGGCAGTGTGGGGTAGGTGGAAAGCCTGTGGTCTCATTTTCCCATGGTTTTCTGAGTACCAGCCTGCAGGGAAGGGGAGGTTCAGGCTTTTCTAATCCCACCCCATGTGCAGTGTAATGCTTGCACACTGACTTGGAAAAACCTTCTGAGCCCACAGATGTCCCAGGGCTCTCCCAACCCAATGCTTCTGGCTGTAAAGAGATGATGTTCCTCAGAGAGGCTCAGTACAAAAGCTTCTTACAATTTTCTGCTGGACTAAGATGGAAGAGAGAAATTCAGCCTACTCCCACCCCTGCAGAGACTCTGCCTTCCTGCAGGGAAGTGAGAAACGGCAAAGAGAAAGTGCCACACAGGCCATTAATCCCCTTTGATGGGGAAAGCCTCACCCTCCGGGGAGTGAGGATGAGAAATGTGATCTGGGCTTGTCCATGCTGCCTTTGCTAGTGCCTTACCAAAGGCTGTGGGAAGTCAATCAAAGGGTTTTCCCTAAGTTCAGGGGACCTTGATTTGGGCTTCTGCAGAGCACCGGCAGTTTTGGCACTGAGACCCCAGGCCATGGACAGTCAGGCTGCTCAGTCTGAGAGTTTTGTGCTCCACAGGCAAATAGAAGCTTCTCCTCATGCTCCAGATGCTGTGCTTGAGCCTGGCAGTTCCACGTTATGGATCTACTATTAATAGCCTATAATTTTACCAAACGTTAAGTATATAGACTAAATTCTTCTGTGCCATGTGTCTGGCAACTACCAGGTCAGCAGAATTGGCTCAACCATCTATAAAAATGTGATTAGGGAATGATATATTTGGTCCATGTTAAAAGCAAACCATCAAAGAAACCATGTGACCATATGAATTTTGCCATACTGAGTGCTTCTAGCCCAATCTCTGCCAATTAGACTTCGATATGAATGTTAATAAAACGTTTAAGTCAAACTTTTCACACCTAAGTGGTCTTCAGTTCCTGGAGACTGTCATATAGTTCAACAGTCTGATGTTCAAATGTGTGCTCAGCTCGTACATGCACAACTCGCATCATCTGAATGTAGTTTAAACAGGGCAGTGAGAGCAAAATTAGGTACCCTGAGAAAACAGGTACATCTGGGCACCTCTGATCAAACACTCAAACTTAGCAGACATTTTTTTTACATGAATCTGGGCCTTTGTTCTGCATCTAATAAAAAAACTGCTCAGTCATTTGTTCTGTATGTTGTGCAAAGTATAGTCTGCATGTGGAAATATATGCATTTGTGCAATTAAATTCTATAATTTATACTGGGTATACAAATTAAGGGAAAACTGGATGAATGTTAAATATAACTTGAAGAAAGCCCCAAGTTTGTCAAAATTATCATTGTTATAATGTGTTTTTTATTTCTTTGGAATTAATGATCAAGTGATCTTGGTAGAAGGGGATGTATGCTATGATCCCATTGGGTAGATAATAAAGGAACAGACTCACGTTAGAGCTTCAGAGTAATTATAATGAGGAGACACTCCAAGAAACTTCTGCACTTCATCCATCACAGTAGCTGGGTCACTTCTTAGCTGCTGTCCATCAATAATAAGCAACTGTAGGGGTAAACATGCTAGTGATTTAGAAACAGGACTAAGGTTAACAAAAGAATTAATTTCCCTTCTGTGAACAACATGGATTTAAATTAGTATGTGCCTTTGTGCAGTGCTAACAACAATCATATGGGTGAACTTCTCTTTAGATTTACTTTTTACTCTGTTATGTTGAATCTGTGTAGGTGGGAATCTTGTAACTCTGTGTGTGCACATTGCTCAAATGCAAGAGTTAAATCTCATAAACCAGACCTGAGTCTCTGAGAATTCTGAGAAAAAGAGATAAGCAAAATAAAAAATATTGTTGAAGTTTAGAATGTGTCCATAGAAAATCTGGCATGGAATAAGAAAAATAACAAAAATCTTATATATATGTATATCTTAGAATTAGATGTTTCGAAACTATGCAATTACATTTTTAAATGTGATATTGTGGCAATTTATATGAAAATTACAACTAGTCTATCAACTATATAAGCTTGCAAAATTGTTAGAAAAGGTTTTTTTTTGTTTTTTAATTAAAGGTTGATGTGATATAAAGGTACATGGAGCTCCACAAACAAATCTTAAGAGAGTGTATCAAAAATCTACTGGAGTATCAAGCAGTATTACTAATAATTATTCTGGGCAGATGTGTTTTATATTTATTGTGAAAGCTTATCATGAATTATTAAGTTTTTGAGTGCACAGGCTGAGTGAATGCATACTATTGAGTGTCCATTAGTAAGCACTGTGAATGTACCCTGTGTGCATTTTATTAAGAATGAGTGCATTTTGTTGTGTCTCTTGTAAAATTAATCACTGTAACTATGAAACATGAGCGGTTACCAGTTTTACAAGAAATATGTCGATGTGCCCCTGAATATTTAAAAAGGGGGTTACACTTGCTCTTTGCTATGTCAGGAGAATCATAGAATTGTTTAGGTTGGAAGGGATGATTAAGATCATCGAGTCCAACCATCACCTAGCACTGCCAAAACCACCACTCAACCACGTCCCTCAGCACTATATTTGCCAGTCTTCTAAATATCTCCAGGGATGGTGACTCCACCACTTCCCTGGGCAGCCTGTTCCAATGCCTGACAAGCTTTCAGTGAAGATTTTTTTCCTAGTATCCATGCTAAACCTCCCTGGTGCATGAGAGGGGGCAGCAGCCCCAGGTGAGGGCACAGAAGGAGCACAGGTAACAGGATGCAGGATACTGGGCACCCTTTACAAGCCTCGAATTTGCTGGGATGGCCCCTTCTTCTTCAGACGAATAAGTTGGGATGTGCTGGCTGATGAGGGGATGTGCCCTGTGTGCTCCTAGGGCAATGCTGCCTGTGAGTGCCCTTACTGGAAGCTCAGCTGCTTGAGGCAGTTCTCCTTCCCCATTTATGAAAGAGCTGAAAGGCCAGAGATGAAAGGAGAAAGTAAATGACTGAGACTTTCTCCTTTCTCCGGGAAATGGGATTGACCTGCTTCTCCTCTTTGTTGTACAGCTGCAACTGTATAAAAAGTGAAGGTTGCAAAAAGACAGAGCTTCTATTTCTTTTTATTTTGTTTTGGTGGGGGTTTTTTGGTTTGGTTTTTTTTTTTTGGTTGTTTGTGGGTTTTTTTTGTTTTGTTTTTTTTCTTCACTTCATTGACTAAATAGTGACACTCAGTTTTACCTCCTTTCAGCAAAATTCTGTAGGGACGGAATTAGAACATAGAACAATCTCTGGAGATATACCTTTATTATGCTTGCTCATTAAATAGCCTTTTACAACTTTTTATTACAGTAGACAGACATATGAATTGAGCTGTGGACCATGTCCACTGGAAAAATATTTTGTAGTACTAAAATGTTTCCTTTAGGTTTATATTTGTAAATATTTTTTTTTTTTAGTAATTCTTTACGTCTATGTGTTTATGTGAATTTTTCATGGGAAAGAATATAAAAGACAATTCAATGAAACATCTGAAGGAAGATGGGGCAAAAGAAGGAATTTCTGCTCTAACACTGAGAAAGGCAAATTCCTTATCAGGATCAAACAAATGTGAAATTCTATATGAGAGGGAGTGAGTAGGAAGCAGAATGACATTTCTTTTTAGAAAAAAGCATGGCATTTTCTAAATAAATTTGTCAAACCTTCCCCCAATGTCTCATGTTGCAGCTTCTTTTTTCTTAGGACTCAGAAGCCTTGGCAACCTTGGCTGATCCTGGAAGAAAGCCCCAAACTCCCCCATTGAGTCCATGTGGCCACGGTTCATAGCATTTTCCTGTTGCATCTTTTTCATCAGAAGACAGAAAAATCATTAAACTTCTACCAAATGTCCTGATTTTGTCAAGTCTGCCTCTCCTAACAGCTGAGGGTGCCTATGGGAAATATCCCATCACCTCTAATGATGAGGCCATGCTCCTTGAGGAGTTTTGAGGAGACTGGTAAAACAACAGATTGGAAATTACCTGTGAAGCAGGGTAATGAGTTAACCATCTTTCAATATGGACAGCATACCATCCGGGTGTCAGGCATCTCTTCTGGAGAGTCCTTATCTCTGAGGGTGCCCAATGGCTGGACGTTATGACTTCATAAAAGTTGAATTTCAGGGCAGTGGGGTCCTCGTGGGATCGCTGATGCTAATGGGAGATATTTAGATACATATCACAAGGGTGCTGAAGATTAAGCCAGAAGCCTCCTGAGAGCTGTTGGGAAGGATGTGCTGGCACGGCTAGCTCAGCTGCAGCCTCAACAGCCCCTCGGGTCCCCATCAGTGCCACTTCTGCCAGGTAGAAGCCAAGGGGGAACCAGAAATCAGGATGGAGCCACCTTTCAGTCAAGAGCCCTCCTGAGACTGGCAGCAGGGGAGATGAGGAACCTAATTCTGCCAAAGTATACAGAATTAGTTTTACTGTTTTTTTGTTTTTTTTTTTTTTTAACTTTGCATCTTGCTTCAGCAGTTGTGAAGGTGGAAATGAGATATTAAAAAGGGTGCAAACTGCAGCCCTAGGCCATGTTATATTTCTCACAGAACTCATAAAAACAGTATCAGAAAGTGTGTATTTTGTGCTTATTGCAACTTTATTAATTTGTGTCTCTATAACACTGCTCCTGGTATTTCCGTTAGTTGTGTGACTGCACCGTATTTTACATGCATGCTTAAATGTCTCTTTAAAGATAGGATTTTTTTAAATACTTCAGACTTTGTTACAGAAAGGTGTGGGCTCAGTAAAAGAGAAGAAAGAGCATCCTGTGTTTTCCCTGGAAAAACAAAACGCTTGCTTTTGTTTCCAAGGGGAGTAAAAGAAACCAACCCAACTCTCTAGACAGCTCTTTCTAACTCCTTGGAATATTTAGAAGACACTGCATACATTTATACACCACTGCATATTGCTCAGCCTACATGCCGGAGGATGGGATGAGGTACCAGATTCTCAGCAACAAGAGCTCTGATTTTCTAGCTAGGCCAAGCTCATTTTCCCCTGTGTATCTCCCTGGGCGACGAGCACTGCTTTTCCTCTATGCCGTGTCAGCTGTAATGGAGATTAAACTGTTTGTTTACAGCTGGTGGCAGCTCTGTGCTGAGAAGTTTCATCATTTATGACACTGGTGTCACAGGTGCCAACTGCAAAAGCTGGCATTCAGCATCCTTCCACTTCTACAGAGTGCAAATGCTTTGCGATAAATCCCATTCTTGCTCAAGGACACAAATTCCCATTGATGCTGGCCATCATCCCTTACCATCGATTTCAGTGAGTCACATCGATTTCTCGAAGGCAAGGTCCATACCTGGTACCAGGAATATGCTCGATCAGATGGGTCGATGAGGATGGTGATGATCTTGGCCTTGGGGATGAGGGAAGCAGCTCGTTTAGGGGCTTCCTCAGAATGGAAATAGTTGGCACTTTTCTCAAAAAGGAGGTTGGTGGTGATGTTGGAAGGAGTGGGGAAGAAATCCATGTACCTGGAAGGTGAAGAAACTTGTTAGAATTAGCAGAATCACAAAAGGGTCATATCCCTGTGCTTCCCATTTCACAGTAGGTGAAAAGGTGAATTCTCAGTTATAATTCACAGGAAGCAAAATTGAATTTCTCAGCTCACTCTGGAACTGGAATAGGGGGAGCACATCTTTGCTCTTATATGGTGCTGGTAATAGCTAAAGCCTCCATGAAATCAAGTAATTAGGTTTTTCCTCTGATGGATGGGATTTTTGCTAATAAGTTCAATGTCAAAGTGATATTTTTCAACATTTTGGAGTGAGTTCAGTTTTAGATGAAGAAAAAGTGTGAAAAGCTTCAAAATGTCATCCATTTAATTTTAACATTGTTGAAATATTTCATTTTGGAACCAACAAATCTTTCATTTTAGACTTTTTTGGAATGCGAGATTTGAATTTTGGCTTTGATTGATCTTTTCCACTTAGAATTTATTGGAAGTAAAAATAAGTAAAACAGAAAAAGAATTCAACCGAAGTAAAAGGTGAAATTGTTTTGGAGGCATTTTCTGGCGAAGGGAAACGCCAAGCCTTTCTTTCCCTCTATTTTTCATGGCACTTTGAACTGAGAAGCTGTTCTTGTAGTTGTGGAGAGAACTTGCTTTTATTGGTCAGCCTCGTTTGCTCCGCATGCTCTTCAGGGCATATGCGGGCAAGGGAAACCGCTCCAGATTAATCTGTTTCAGTGTCGTATGATGTTTGTCTTATATTTCAGTTTTCGCACAAGGATGAGAACTGGTGTTCCCTGTAGAAACAAAAGCCTTACAGGAATGCTTTTCTTGTGCATAAATAGTAAAAGCAATATTTAAAATTGTGATTGGAATACCAGCCGAAATGTTTTACAGTGGGTTTTTTTCTCTCATGAGGAGACAAATCAAATCTTACTTCATGAAAAGCTGCTTTTGAAGAAAAAGAGTATAATTCAGTATAGATACAGTTATGAAAAGGCAGAGGTGCTATTCAGCGTGAAGACAGACATCATAACTCAGCTAGCTATTGTATTCATTTGTGAAAAAATAAGAAAATTGGTACTGTAATATCTAAACAAAATTAAGGACTTGATTAAGTGTCCCATCATCACGAATTAGTTTCTCTTTCTGTCTGGCAATGCCAAGCATAACAAATTCATCTAGTAATTATGTCGATGTCATACATGCTGCTGTAATTGTTCCATTGTGATTTACCATGTATTAGTAATACACACTTCTGTTTTGTTATTCTTCTTACCAGTCAATTCCCTTGTGGTAGTTGTTTCCATTGAAGAACTGAACTTCTTCAAAAGTTTTTGGACTGGGGAGATTACTGATAATGGAAGGATGCATCAGAAGAAATAAATAAAGAGCTGTTGTTCCTACGACAACAATGAGAAATGCCATTAGGAAACAGAAAAATCAAAACTCTTTGACTTTATTTCATTCCTGAAAGTACTTTAAATCAGTGCATACTGAGTTATACAGGAAAATTAGGTTACCTTTTAGAAGAAAGTCATCTATTGATGAAAGGCCTGTGTAAGCACATGGGGCTTTCAGAGGTAGGGAGGAATACATGTGGATTCCTCTGCTTGGTGAACTTTCCCCCATTTCCAAACTCTGAATTTTGCTCTCTGATCCAAGCATGATATTACTGTTCACAACTGACTTTCTGTTTAACCAGTGAAGGAGTTTGGTCTGAACATGTCTGTTTCCAAAATATTTATGTTGCACAAAACTTTTCAAAAGCACTGATTGTGGGAGTATGCCTTTGTTGCTTCCAGAACCGCACTTCTGTTCTGTGTATTTTTCCTGGTGGTCTGCTATTGGGTAATAAACTGTTTATTTCAATGCTAACAAACCTGTATGTAATGAGTGTACTTTAAAATCCCAGTAACAGTACTTTTTTGTTGTTTGCTTGACAAAAACAAGTGGAAATGATATATGGTGATAAACAAAATTTTGGAGAATGTGTCTTTAAACTTGCTCTTCAATGACTTCATGCTATGCAAGCTATCATTGGACTATGAATCAAGACCTGACATCTCTTTGTCACTGTCACAAAGTCTCTATATGGTCTTGAATTAGACATTTATTTCCCTGACTCAGAATCCACCTCCTGTAATATGTCCACAACAATAATAGCTGTCTTGGGAGTAGCAGTATGTGGCGTAATTCAAATAATTCCCTAAAACCCTCAGAGGCCTGCAAGGTAGTAAATATGTTTACTGTCAATTAGGGACTCAAACAATGTTGAAATAATTTGTCAAAGAACTTAATAATAATCTTAACATAGGGCAGTGTGATAACATGGGATTTTTTTTATGGCACATGAATGCAATTTTTCTATAGAAACAGTTGTCCCTTTCTGTTGGCAGTGAAGGAGTTGCCATCTGAATCCCATAGGCATGGGGCCTGCACCATCTCTAGGGTGAGGAATTGGCTTCCATTTACAGGACACAAATACACAGGTACAAAACCAGGGTGCAGGGTGTAGGGGTGTGGAGGGAGCAGCTAAGTTTGGTTACAAATTCATTACTTCTTACCTGTTTTCTGGGGTCCTATCACAAGAAATTTGGGAAGGTGGTCACAAGTTTTGTCTCTGGACCAAATATCCCTGTGTCGTTTATCATCACATGGATTCTGGAGAAGGAAAGGCAGTTGTGAACATCACTCTGAGGGTATCTTAAATGTTTGCATGCACATGAGTCTTTGCAGGGTCTAAATGTTATGCACTAATGCCAGAGCCTCACACTAAGTAGTAAAATACCACATTTCCTCATAAAAGTTTACTTTTGACAGATATGGAGGGCTCTGGTATAGATCCATGGAAGCATTCAGGTACACAGGGACCAAACTCCTGAGTATCCTTCAGGACTGGTCCTTCCAGGGGTCCCAGTGAAGCCAGTAATGCTACACAGTTGTATAAATCCTGGAAGGACTGATGTCAAAATCTGCACCCTGTGAGACTGCTGTGTTTCCTTCTCTCTGTTAGTCAGGCTCATTTAACAAACTCAGAGTCTGCAGGCATGTAAGTGGGCACATATGTGGTCCCTTTTACTAAAATTCAATGTATATATAATGGGTTTGCATGACTGAGGATTAAGTTCAGTCATCAGGAGAAAAAAAAAAAAGAAAAAAAGATTAAAACATTGATATAATCAAGTTTTCATTTGAGGTTAAAATGAAAACCTCTGTTTGAATAGCTCCAAGGCATTACTTTTTTAGGTGACAAAATGGTTTCAGATGCATAGGACTTAGTGCCATTTTTACTTTACGTAAGAACCCAAAATGAAGGACAAAATAGAAATGTGGGATATTATTCATCTCCTTATCTTTCTACTGCCTATGAATACAAAATAAAAATGTGTGAACAAAAGACCCCATAGAAAGGGTTAGGATTGACTGCTCTTTAAAGCAGTTATCATATAGACACTGCTTTTGCATAGTATTTGGGTGGTAATAGAAGATACAGTTTGCTAGTGAATGAATCACTGCACCTCCACTAAACTCAATGGAAATATTACAGATTTGTACTTCCTTTGCATCTGGGCCAAAAATAATAGGGAAATATCCTTCTTCTTTTTGCCAGCGTAAGCCCAAAATAACTGCACAGATCTCCATGGTGTCACTCTGGATTTATGCCTGCATAGCTAAAAGCACAGCGTGGCACATCATATTCTGAATAAGTGAAGAGCCAGATATGTGTAACAATGATTAGGAAATTACAGTGTTGAGATTACAAGCAGTGCTATTGTGCATTTGAAACAGAGATAGAAAATAGTTAGTTGGTACAGAAACCCTTTTCCATTCTTAAAATAGCCGCCCATTCTGTGTTTGCAGCGCTGGCTCCTCCTGCCCCACCTTTTCCTCACTGTTTTATTGAAGAGGGTTCTGATGGTGTTAAATCCTCCTTGCAGCTGCTGTGCTCCGTTAGCAATGCCTTGTTAAGGGGTGAGCGAATCTGAGTCATTTACTTTCAGATACCTCTTTCTACTGTCTGGGTGCAGGCATCTTACAGATATTGGTTAACCCAACATGATGCATCGGCAAAACTACAGACAGGAGGGATGGGAAGGGAAGCTTTCTCTCATTAAATGGCAATTAGGTGCTTTTAGTGTGCCTGATTTGGAGTGAGCAGAAGCTAATCCATTTTTAGGCAAAAGCACTGGTCTCTTCAAGAAAATGTAAATAATCTAAGGCGAAATGCAGGAAGAAATACCTTAATTGAATGTGGAGTGGGATTTTTGATTTTTATTTTTTACAGAAAAAGATTCTTATTTCAACTGGCAGTTTGTAATTGGAGGAGGAAGAGGATGTGGCATTACCTGCCAAAGAGGGTCCGTCTGCTCTGGGAAGAGCTCAAAGTATTTCTGAGCCAGCTGAACTGGGGGCAGTGTCTGCAGTTTCAGGTTGGTCGAGCTCTTAACAAAGTTGGCCAGGTTGGCAAAGGTATATAAGCCCAGGCGGTCGTTCCCATAATTAGACAAATGGGTCATGAAGATGCTGATCTGAAAGGAAAGAGAAGGACATCAGAAGATGGCAGCATCTGACTGGAAGGGCAGGCACGGGGGCTCCTGGGAGATTTGCCAAACCGTTTTTCCCCCATGCAAAACCAAAAATGATGAAAAGATCACACTTCCTAGCCTCTCTGAGAGCCAAACGATAGACTAATAGAATCATATTCATATAATTGCCTAGGTTGGAAGGGACCTTTGAGGTCATTGAGTCCAGCCATTAACATAACACTGCCAAAACCACCACTAAACCATGTCCCTCAGCACCGTGTCTACTTGTCTTTTAAATACCTCCAGGGATGGTGATTCCTTCACTTTCCTGGGCAGCCTGCTCTAAATCTCCCAACTTGTCACATATGCGTCATTTCTTTAAAATCCCTTTTCTGAAGGGATGTATCCCTCGTGGGCTCCCCATGGACTGGTATTCAGGAGGTGCTTTTGGAGATTGGGTTGAGTTTTTTATTTTATTTTTCCATTTTGACTTCTTTTTACAAACAATATAAAAATTGTTTTTTGCATGCCTCCTGTTTACTTCACTCTGGGCAAGCACCCAGCAGGCACTGGTTTACATGAGTCCCAGGCTCAGAGTTCCCAACACCTTCCAGAGAACCAACTCCCATCCCATGTATAGGCATCGCTTTGTTTCAGGGCTGCTATTTATGGGATTAGCTTGAAAATCTGACTAATAAACTCTTTCCTCTGAAGGCAGGGTTGGCTAGTTTGTCCAAAATGGCATGGCTGTAAGTAGGTGAATAAATTCTGAAATGTAAAAATTTCAGGCCTTGGTGAGTGACAGTTTCTGAGATAATAACTGTTTTCTCCTTAAAGCAAATATAACTTCTGCCTTTTTACCAACCTTACTATGGTTTTTCTTTGCTGCTTTGTAGATCTTAATTTCTTTCAGAGGCATAATGAGAATTTGTAAGAATAATGTGAAGAATATATTTCCCAATATTTTCTTTACATGAGGTGTTGTTCCTTGGCTGTTTTACTCAGTATATTGGCCTAAGATAGGATGTGCAGCGACAGTGGAATTTAATGACACTGTTATCAAGAAGTAACATCACAGTGATAACTGAACAGTGTATATTTTTTTTCTTTTTCAGCACCATCTCTGAAGCTGGCAATCGATAATATGCAGCAGATCGCAAAAAGTACAAATTAACTGATGTGACTTCAGCAATTAAACAGAGCAGCATGTCATGCAGTACAGTCCTCAATAACGATATCATACCTCAAGGGCGCCTTGACATGAAGACAAAAATTAGAGGTATAATGTTAGTTAGAGCAAACCACATTAAGTAGTAGGAAGTTTAGCAGTTTGATTCACAGGTAAATTGCTGCCTTTGCAGATAGATACCTACATCCAGGTGATCTCTTTTTGGATGATTAGTAATGGGGCCTGGCAGCACAGGTGGGGGCTGGGTGAAAGCTTATAAAGTGATGTGCAGTATGGGTGCCTTCATCCTTAGAGAGTAGCAGCAGCAGATATGGGTCTCTAATACTCCAGGTGTGTGTTCGGGTCAGTAANTCTCCCTTCCCCCACCCTGCTTCCTGTGTCTCAAGGGAAGATGGTTGCAGTTTGAGTGATGCCTTGCACACCTCAGACACAAGGGACAAAGTTTAGGCTGCTGTCCTTCAAAGCATAAAGTGCATGTTAGATATGCTGGAGATTTCAATATACAGGAGGCTGAGGGGGGGATCTTATTGCTCTTTATAACAACCTGAAAGGAGGATGTAGCAATGTGGAGGTCAATCTCTTCTCCCAATTAACAAGTGATAGGACAAGAAGAAATGACCTCAAGTTGCACCAGGAGATATATGCCCTAGCTGTGTGGCAAACAAGCTCCCGGACAGCTAAAGTGGTGGGAAGTGTTAAGTCTCAAAGGTCAGGACCTTTAGGCTTACGGTAGTTGCAAAATGCCCAGGTGTTTCTCAGGAAGGTTATTATCACTGATCCATGTGGCTTAGTCCTGACTGTGCATAGCTTTCTGAAACAAACCACTTGCTCCCACCCAAAGATGGAGTTTGCCCGTCAGTATGTTGCTGTTTTGTGATCCCAGGCTCGAGCTTTAGCAGAAGAAAATGCTGTTGATGAAAATACTGTGTCTATAGCACAACATGCTGTTCTGACTTTCAAATTAACCACAGAAGAAAAAGCCACAAGCTTTCCACTTTCACCACCTTGATCTGCCAACATGGTGCTTCTTTAAGCATCAGCCCACGTTTAAAAACATGTCCATTAGTTTGTTAAATTATTGATAAGGCTTTTAGTACTTCTATAAGGTGGAGATGGATGGAGCTTAGGAGAAAGTGTCCCTTATGGCCCATCTGCAGTGTGTTTGCACTGTGCCCACTTTATTTCACAGAAGGTAATATATTCTTCACTTTTATTCTGTTCTGAGCCTCTGTTGAGCAAAGACTGGCGACTGTACAAGATCTTTTTTCTGTTGGCTTGACTTTGTGGATTTTAGTGCCTAGGCACTTTATGACTGAAAGTGTTTGACATAACTGGAGAAAACACTAAAACTGCCCTGTTCTTTGTGCGTGTCCATATGTAGTAGCCTGGAAACTTATAAACAGAGTAATGAATCTTCTTCTATGGGTTCGAAGTCTATTGACCTTCTCTCCCCACTCCAAAAACCCCGACACAAACATAACCTTTCAGGTTTAGAGTTCAACTCCTCAAAATGTGACAGTGCTTTCTGCAAACTATTCTAAAACACTGAAATGTTGATAGAGAATATCTTCTTGTCTCTGAAGTGCTTTTTTGATAAGTGCTAAAGGATCTGTTAATGACATTTAATATTATTTAGCAGCAATTTATTATTATTGTAGCAAATGAAGTATGCGGGTAAATCTACTTGCTCTTTTTGCTTTTTTTACACCTGAATTTGAATGAGATATTTTTAATGTAAAAATGTACTTATAGGAGATGGATATTAGCTTATTTTAAGAGTTTCATTAGGCTGCAGTCCAATCCAAAAGATCCAATTGATCAGTCTTTACAGACTCTGAAGATCTTAGACATCTGTCTTGACTTCTTTTGCTCCATTGATATTTTTTCAAGTGGAAAACACCCCAAATACAATGCTTTATACATGAGATAAAACCGTATCAGTTCTCTTTGCTTTCTGTCTCCAAATCAGTTGAAGCAAGAGGAAATAGGTATTAACTGTGTTTACAGCATAGAGGGACACAAAAGTTGGTTTTCACGCCGATGCATCAATATGTAGAAAATGCAGTAGTACAGAAGTGCTGCTTCTGGGACATGCGCTGCTGTCACACTGCTGTCGTGTTTTGATGGACCCAAAAAGGCTTCAGAAGCAAGTTCAAGGGCAAGAGTGAGGAAACCAGTGGAAACCAAGGAATGTCCCCTCCCACAGTGCTCTAAGCAAAACTGGTGAATAAAAGAGAAAGAGCCTTGCTTTCATACTTCCTATGACAAAAAGAAAGTTACGGCACAACAGACTGAGACTCACCAGCAGGCAGCACTTCATCAAGGTGGGGATAATGCTTTTGGAAGGGAGGCAGGATGCCGCTCTGTGCAACAGAGCAGCACCAAAGGAAATAAATAGTTCCAAATTCCAGAGGCTGAGGAAAGGGTTCTGGCTGCTTGGATTACTCCTAAGGTTAAACTAGCATGAGGAATGCATATTACACAAAAGTGCAGAGAGGCACCGAGTAAAATCACTCGCTGTCACTATACAATCTATAGCCAATATGCCACGGGAAGCGAGGTCAGTTGTATGTTACGTTGGTGCCAGAACACAGACGCTTTGCAGGACAGTGGTGTTCAAAGGATGCTGTAGCTTGTACTGACTGATGTAGCATCTTATTAGCTTTTCCAATTTATCTCTTCCTCTGTCCCTGTAGTTGTGATAACTCATAATTTGAGAGGTGTGAAGCGGAAAGAATACTGAAGGAGTATCTTCTTTCTGCCTCTCTTTCTGACATCCACCCTCTGATCAAGTACTCAGTACTGCCACCCTCTAATACCCCGTTATACATTTTTACCAAAATCACATTCACTTTTCTGCACCCAGGGTCCTTTTGTTATGGAAACACTATTTAAAATTGTTTTTTTAACCCTTCATTTAATTGTAAGATACACCTACAGATTTTTAGCTATGGCTTTCAAAGACCTGCACAAAATAGAGTATTCTGAGATTTACATTTTGCTGGTGACAAAACTGGGATGGTGTGATTTGCAAAGAATCTCCTCTCCCTAGGGTGACCCACACAGCACCTATTTTGACCTGTATTAAATGGGAGTGAATGGAGAGTTGTGGTCCATAGACTGTGGAAATTCTGATTTTACTGTTGTAATGGGCTTTTTTTCTCTTGGTTTCTGTTGCCTGCTCTGTATTAATGCTTCAGAGATGTCCACAACAGTCTGCAATTTTTCTGTTCAAAAGAAAGAGGTGGGAAGAGAACAGTGGTCCTAAATTTCTCAGACCACCTGTGCAGTTAGTGTGCTGTTCTGGTTGATAAATCATGTTATTTCCATTAGGCTGGGTGGGCAGGGGGAAATAAAGGGTATTTTACACTTCCTCTGCCTGACAGAATCCAACAGGAGCTATACCCTGCAGCTGGCTATTTACCAGCTCCTCTGCTCCTAAACCATAATATTTGGTTAGTGACTTATTGACAAACCTGAATTGGTCACACTTATGGGATTATTTGTGAACTAATGACAGCACTACTACACCATTTTACTAGCTGGTGCTTGCTTCTCAGGCTTTTTAAAATCAGTTATATCCTGAAATTTCAGGTACATAGCATATTCTCAATAGGTAATGTTTGCATATGTGTGATTGTGTCATATACATAAAATTAAATCTAGATTAGCTAGTAGAGAAAAAATAAAGGTCTTGTTTTAAATTTATTGGAATATAAGCCATACTAGATCTGTTTGAAGTACCCCAAAACTGCAGTCTGTACTCAGTGAACTTTCTCCAGGTGCATAACCCTGTGTACCTATTAATGCAGAATATAAAGGTTTATTTCCTCTTAAGTACAATCTTATATAAAGGCACTTGGTTTCAGGTGAAGGTTAGCTGTTTGTCTCTGGAGGGCACTAGGATGATGCTGGTCTACTCTAACACTGAAACTCCTATTCATCTTTTTTGGGAGGATCATCCCAGAGAACTGCACACCACTGCAGATCCTGCAGCATGGACTTAGATTTAAAGAAAAGTTTGCAAGAAATGTTGAACTCTAGTGGGATTTTCAGACTGGCTGGGTGATGCACATCATTCTAGCGTTAGCCACGTAGTTATG
This sequence comes from Nycticryphes semicollaris, assembly GCA_013400055.1. Classification (NCBI taxonomy): domain Eukaryota; kingdom Metazoa; phylum Chordata; class Aves; order Charadriiformes; family Rostratulidae; genus Nycticryphes; species Nycticryphes semicollaris. The sequence goes on along the minus strand of VXBJ01000752.1, from coordinate 172,988 downwards.
CTCCCAGAGGCTTAAATTCCTTACTATCCATAACCACCAGGAATATAAATATCCTGAAGGCCTCAAAGGGTAAGAAGACCCCCCAAACCAGGACATATTTGCTTTTAAACCTCTGTCTTGTGTGTGTGTGCATTTGTTTACCGCAGGATTTAGTTTATGCTGTACCTGCATCTTTGAATGCAGGAATGTTTGATGTTTTACTTCAAGGTTAAGCCTTTGGATGACCGAGGGTTCATTCCACCCTTATCTAGTGTAAAACCCTTCAGCCTGAGTGAAATCTGATGTTGTGTTGACTCGTACAGGAGCTGATACTAAATACGGCTGCTTCCTCTGTGTCCCTCAGGAGCCCATGAACCACCAATGCCCTTGCCATCTATCCTAGTGAAGTAAAACAATTATTATTATCCATTCTATGAATTATGAAATCAGCACAAAGTTTCTGGCTTCTCCTAGAGGATTTCTGTACACTAGAACAGAGGTTCTTGGAAAAAGGGCTGTCAGTGCTCCAGCTTTCAGCTGAAGCATAACCCAACCACTCTCACTGGCGTGCCTGGCCAGTCTCAAGGATGGCTATCCAATACTGGTAATCAAATAATGGCTGATATTTTAATGTTGATATTTGAAACTCTGCCTGTTCATCGACCTAACACTTGCAATGAAAAAATCAATTACAAAGCTTATGTATAAATGTGCTTCACCTTATCCTCTCAGCCATTCACTAATGAAATCGAATCAATGTTCCCTTTCAGGTCTTTTCCTCCCCACTGATGGAAAGCCCAGGAACAGAGGTAGGTCTCGCATGTGAATCCTGCTCCTCTAAGAGGACCTTGTTGGTTGCTGTCCTTAGCAACTTTTTTCCTTTATTCTGCACCTCTTACATAAAATTTGCAAGAAGGGAGGAATTAATGCATGCAAAATAAACCAGGGGTATAGCTCAACCTTGTGCAAAACAAAGACATGTTGGGAAATATATGGTGCAGGCATCCTGTTCTTGTAGAAATGTGCTAGCATATTTACTGCTCTTCTCTGCTCCCCTCTTGCATGAATGTTTCCCAGAAAAATGAATTTTGCTATTCTGTCTCTTTCCATTGTACTCCAAAAAATGCTGTACAGTTGCTCCAAGAGTAAACTCTTATAATTGGATCTAGATGGCAGCATGTTGTATTTCTGAATGTGTAAATGGGATGTCATGGCTGAGAAATGCAAAACTGTCAAGTGTCCATTTACTAATACCAAGTAGCTCTATGCTAGGCTGACCACAGAAATACCTCTTTCAGCTTTGAGTGTTTAATACATTTCACATCCTGACAGCGTCCTATTATGGATTACAGACTTTTCTTGTACCTTATGAGCCAGAGCCCCATTCACTGATAATGAATCCCAGAACACTTGGGCCCTTAATGCAGCTGTTTGTGCAGCAGCACAAAAAGGAAGCTGGGAGTGAGATTTTAGTGTTGACAAAGCACTAATTTTAATAATGACAAATTGTTTCTCTAGAATTCAGCACTATTCATATTCATGGCTCTCTTGCTACTGAAGCAATATCATTTATATGCCTGAAAATCGCTTTTTTACTTTTACTCTATTTCCACCCTGCATATCTTTCTAAATTTTAGCGTTCTTGACAGGATAATCAAATATTTTCCAAACATGATATCTTTAAAGAAAGCAACAAAGGCAGTGTTTGGAAAGAAACATTTTTGGTTTTGATTGAAGGGGAAACAAAACCATTGAATGGCATTTTATTTCCCATGCCCATATTCATTACAGTGGCTGTATTCCACCCAAAGCACTCCCAGCAATGGGAGGGGAAGCTACTGTCGATCAGTGGTGGTATGTGGCCTTGGGACAGCTCTACAAATACTGTAGGGTATCTATGTTGTTTTAACATTCCCTATCCAAAGTGTAAATTGTTTCTCATTTACCCAGGAACGCTTTCTACTTTTGCATTATTTAGTTGGTTTGATTAAATGAATTCTTTATTATTGACAGAAAAATCATGTGCAATGTTCCTTTTCCTATGAGAATAAAGTTGCTATGTCTGTCTTTTATTTTTATTTTCTAATATCTACCCAAGCCTCACTTCTAAAATAAAAGCGAAATCATGACCATGTTCCAAAAACAACAACCGTTTCCCAATTGAGGTGAGGGAAGGTCCTAGAGTGAGGTCTTAGATGAAGAAAGCTATTTAGGAAGTTCAACTCCATTAGTTTGTTTCTTTTTATTTAAAGCCTGTAATTAAAAAAAAAAATGGATTGTATTTTTTTTTTTACTATTAGTGCATGCTTTTAGAGCCTGTGAAAAAATAACTGCTACTGTTGATGACTTTATGCAATCAGTGCATAGCTTCATTAGGGTGGAAAAACTAAATGGATTTTTTTAAAATGTCTGTTCATTCGTCACACTTGTATAAGTGATCAGCAGTACACCTAATTGTGGCCAAAGTTTAATTAATTCTGTGCAAATGTGATGTGCTACCAGTTACTTTTGTGGTCCCTGTGAACCCTTTGCAGAAGTCTTAGAGGACTTCCATCCTCCTGTTATAAGCAAATATTTTCTTGTTTAAGTGAAATTCATGACATAGAATTTTTCTTGTTGCCACCTGTGTTTTCTTATTGAAAAGACTTCCTTAGACTATAAATTTCCTATTAAAAAAATCTATTCGGTTCACACTCAGGAATTTCAAAATGCACAAATGAACCAGGTTAAAATAGATTTGGGTACTAGTGTCTTAAGTCAGATTTGTACACCAACCATTTCTGACAGAATAATAAAGGTATCATCAAAGATACAGCTCTGAGAAGTCTCAGATGGTTTTGGTCTTCAGTTTTCAAAGATGACCACAGGAGTTTGTATAAGGAGACAGCCATCAATAACCCTTTTCTTTGACGGTATATATTGCTTTCTCCTTGTTAATTCTATCAAACAACGACAAAATACTGGTTGAGGCTGTCAACCTCTTTAGTCATAATCCTCTGCAGATAAAAATCAGTTCAGCTTCAATTATTTTGTGCCAATGAATAATGTGAGTATTCCTTGGCATCAGTTTATGATACCAAATTACATCCTGCTCTGGCTGAGAAAATCATGAATCTTTGTCTATTACTGCACTGAAATAATGATAGTTCTCCCTTACTCTTCTTAATGTTGCAAATATTGTCCTGACAGTACTGCTATCACAGCAGGAGAGGTGGGCTGAGCTGATGGGTGAATGACCACCAGGGGCCAGCCCCAGTCCAGGGTCTTCTGCAATGCCTTTGGATGGTGCATCATGGGCAGTGCCAGCATGGGGAAATGCAAAAAATTATTCTAAAATATACACTGTGCCTCCCCTGTATATGTGGGTAAAGTAACATTTTTGTGTTTAGGTCTGTGGAAGTGAAATAATGAAAGCACTGATCATTTGCGCCCCTCATTACAGGAGGGACGCTGAGGTCCAGAGAAGGGCAACAAAGCTTGTGAGGGGCCTGGAGATAAAATCTTATGGGGAGCAGCTGAGGGAGCTGGAATTGTTTAGCCTGGAGAAAAGAAGGCTAAAGAGAAATCTTATCACTCTTTATGTCTACCTGAAAGGAGGTTGTAGCGAGGTGAAGGCTGGTCTCTTCTTCCAAGTAACAAGTGATAGGTCATGGGGAAACAGCCTCAAGTCGTGCCGAAGAGGTTTAGATTTGATATTAGGAAATATTTCTTTACTGAAAAGGCTGCCCAGGGAAGTGTTCAGGCACCATCGTTTGTGGGGCCATTGCAGACACACGTATGGGGAGATGACAGATGATATCTGAGTGCTCAGGCTGGAGCCATGACCATCAACCAGCCTGCAGGCTTTGCTGATTCTGCCCTCACCAAAACTTGGCCTTATTTCTAGGGGAGGGCCAGATTTGTGCATGCTTGTTGATAAATGTCTAATATCTAATTAAATAATGAGATGTTTGAGTAGCATGTAGATATTACAGATAATCCAGGAGGGATCACTTTTTAGCACAGATTAAATATCTCTGCAGCAAAACTAATTACTTTTCCAGAATTTCCAAAATATCTTATGGGGCCTCTTGTGTGACTGGAAAATAGTCAGAAAATGTCTTCCTGTTTGACTTTTAGTTTAATGGGAATAAACACTGCTCTCATTACTTAAAAGAAATCTAAATACGATGCCTATGTTTCAAGCAACATTAAACCTTAGTTATGTGGACTGCAGAGGATATGATGAGATATAATTAAGAGAGAGTTTGCTCTACTCATGTAATATGTGCATGGTTGCAATTCCTGGGTAAGAGGAGGAGACTCTGCCACTCAGGAATCTGTGTAAAAAAGCTAGACATCATTCAACCAAGGGAGCCAGCAGTGGCCAGGCTGCCAAACAGATAATCACAGTGGTAATAAATATTTATGAATGCTGCATTTGAGCCAAGCTGTGTGCTTGACTCGAATCTCTTTGCATAGGCACTGTGGGTCACCAGGGAATGCTTTGTCAAATTTCTCTTCCCTGCAATGACCTGGGGTTAAATTTTGTCATCTCACAGCTTGGAGATGTCCCCCAGCTACTCTGGAAGGTTCCAGGGAAGAAAATATTTCTAGATGTGAAAAAATTAGTCCTGAAGTGAACATGGACTTCAAGGATGATGAACTGACCACCTTAAGAAACAAAGCATTAATACCCATAGAGGAGTCCCAGTATTTCAGACCACAGTTCAATATAGCAGGCCAAGATGCAAGCTTGTCTATTTGCTTCAACAGGACTTCAGTAGGTTCAATAGGAGCCTGACCTAGAGACAGTGCTTTTATTATTTTTTTTAACTAGCTCTTCAGTCATTTTTCTCTCTGTTTATCTTTCTAACCAATGAGTTAAAACATAATCCTCTGAGCCGGCTGACCTTTGGGAGAAATGTGCTCTTGTATCTGCTAATGGCAAATAATGGTCAAAATGATAATTTGTTTGGGTAAGTGTCAATAACTGACTGTTTCTCTGACATTTCTCTTTATAGATGTGCTTAAATAAGATCTGGTTCTAACTGTGTTTTGAATGGTGGAATGAATTATGTTTATTATCATTAACGTGGCACTTCATAGTCTCCAGTTAGAGGAAGGTAAAGCCTCTCAGAGGAATACTGACATGCCCTATGGAAATTACTGTCCAGGACTCTGCACTGCACACAGAGTTGTAGGACAACTGTAAATCATCCCATCTAAACTGAGTCCTCTTATGAGCACTGAATAAGAGTTTTCACCAGGATACTTTCTCTCAGACTGCAAAGAAAGAAATGCTGGGCAAGTTGATATAGACTGGAGATGCAGGAAATGTATAATTTGTTTTTATAACTGTTCTACTGTCATGTTGCTATTCTAGCAGTTTTCTGAAGAGCTGACTGCTCTATGTTATATAGTATTCATAAACGATGATTAATTAATCCATTTTGGTGGCCTACCCTGAGCAAACAAACCTCAGAGTTAATTTAATTCTCCACTCTTGGTTTCAGAGGAAAAAAATACAGCATTTTCAGTTCACTAGAGGATATAATATTCTCAAATCAGCCACTTTCCAATTAATTTTGAATGGCGAACACAGCAAGGGAATTTTGTTCTTGTCCATTTACTTCTATTAGGGATTCATTTTCAATAATCAGAGAATTCTGAGTCAGCTCATTTTTACCTTAAAGGCTTGCTCCTGACAGTTTAATAAATTATTGCATGGTGTGTGCTTGAAGGTAACAGATTCTTTTTCTCTTTACCCAATAACCCTCTTGTTGACACACAGTCATTTATTACTATTTCTGCCATCACCTAACTTGCTGGGAAGTAATTCTGATAAAGTACCAAAACACATGGTGTTGGGGTATCGGCTTTTATAAAGAGGAAAATATTGTGAAAGAAAAGAGATGTGTTATTGTGGAAATATTTTTCTTCATGCTTTGAGTTTCAAGCTAATTAGTTTCTAAATGTGTTGCTGAAGGCTTGAGATTCCATGGGATAATGTTTTCCCATACAAGCTCTTTGCAGCTGGGGCATGAGATGGGATGAAGGAGAAAAGAATGATTTACAAAGGGGAAAAAATACCTAAGAAAGGTTGGAGTGAATTTAATCATACACCTGGAGTTGGAAGATAAAAGTGGCTTCAACTTTTATGTTCGTGTTATAATATTTCTATCATGTTATCGGTGCTTACAGGTCTTCTAGTTGCAAAAAAAAAAAATCTTTAGGGGAAGGGGCAATTGTACTGTAGATACAGGCACTTCTGTAGTGTGCTGTCTTTCAAAAGAAATGTATATTGGTTGTATTGAACCTTAATATGTGCCATGGCAGGAAGAAAACAGATGTGGTTATGATGCCCAGCGTGTGTGGGATGTAAGTATTTTTGCCTCTTCCTCAGGCAAAAGCTAATGACTGTGTCCTACAGTTATATTGCCTGCCCCCAGCACCTCTGGCTGGATGCCCCTGGGATGCCAACCGCTGTGCTTCTCTTTATCTCTTGTGCTTTGCTGTAACGTTCACTTACATGGGGGAAAACAGTTCTTTACATTCTCCTGGCAGGTTAATGAGCCCCTGTACAAAGGAGAATAAGGTCCAACTCACTGTCTTTTTTCATTTGAATTGGTATGTTTATGACCATTAAGATGAATTCTAACATAGCTGGTTAATAACAAAACCCCCTTTTAATTTGGTGGAATGAACATACCCCTTTTCTCCTGTTGGAGAGGGACAAGCCTGTCCCTATAGGCAGTAGCCTGCTAATTATGTCTCAACAAGTATTGATATTTTTCTAGCAGGGAGGTTGCTTGCTTTCTTTTTCCTGTTCCTGAAATGTGCTGAGATGCTCTATTCACAGGGCCCTTAGTAGAACTGTATTATGAATTACTTCTGGATTGCAGTGTATTTCCTACAATGCCCAAGGTTATTTTTTATTCTTTCTGTGGCTATGCTCAGAGAAACAAAGCAAATAAAAAGAAAAATATTATAAACAGTCAAGATGTTTCATAATAACACTCTCAAGTCTCTTGTGGAAGGTATAAATTAACCCCTCTCTGCATTTACTTTTCATATTCTGAAGCAATAATATGTGATTCTCATCTGGTTTTGTGATGAGTGAGAGCAGGAAAAAAGAACAAAATGTTCCAAGTATAGCACATGTGGGACATGCAGAATCTAGATGTAACAGGCTGGAAATGAACAATAACCCTTCAGTTATGGTTAGAGTTTAAAAATGTAAATGCATGTAAGTGGCCTTCAAAATTACAGGTGTCCCATGACACTTACAAAGAATTTGCCTATCTCTGCAAATGTGATCACGTCTTGCTCAAAGTTAGAATAATAATGTACCTTATTATGGACTGTCTGTAGCTTTTCCTGAGTTGAGTTCAAAGTTACCTTTCAATCAGAAGTCTGATTTCACTCTCGACAACTAAATTCCCACAAAATAAGTTAATCTTCCTGAAATTCATATGCCACATTTCATTTCAGGTGAAAGCTTCTTAGGGATGTTTGATTGAAATAGGAAGAGGAGTTTAAAGAAGTGTTTAACTTTTCCCTTTTTCTGCTACTTTGCTTTTTTTAACTTTAAAAATGGCTTGATCTGTCAGTTGCAAATATGTCTGATTTTGTCAGCTTTGTGGAAAAAACATATTTTGTGCAGGGTATGCATGTGTCTCTAGATAATAGGTGGTGATGCAGGTATATATCTAGACTAAAGAGATTTTTATATATATATATGTAAATAAAATACAGGAGTGGTCTGTGCAAGTTCTTTATGGTGGAACTATGAAAAGGAGACAGTGGGAGACTGAACTGAAATACCCTGTGAGAAGAAGGGCAAAGAAAGAGTTAGTCTAGCCAAGTTCATGCATGTAACAAGGAGAAAAACAAGAAAGAATAGGAAAAGAGAAGCATGTTGTGAATTAAGACACTGGATATAAGTAACAATCTGCTCATTGCTAGAGATCTTCAGTTTAACCGCATCTCTAGGGATGTCAGACCTTCTTGGTTCAGGCTATAGATTAATTCAGCTGTCACCAGGACAGAGGTGGGAATGTCTTGAGATGGTGGGGGTCTCCTATTAGGTTTCATTTTCTGCAAGCTCTTTCACTGTTTGAATGGTGCCTAAGATTGGGTCATACTTGGCAAGAAACTGTCCTTGCATAACAGCAAGGCTTATAGCTACTTTGGTTTCCGTGTTAGCTTGACACTATCTCTTCTGAAAGGCTTGTTGACTACAGATCCAAAACAGGCTAGAGTGGAACAGAAAATGGGAAGGGGAGC
>VXBJ01000752.1:97511-164699 GCA_013400055.1 Nycticryphes semicollaris | reverse complement strand
TGTTAAGGGCTATCCATTAGCTTTTGAAGGTGAACAGATAATGAGGAAAACATGCATCATACTGGCAAGTAAATCTAATTAACTGACTACTCAACTAAGCAAGTGGTTCTTGATGGTTCTTTTTCCAAGCCTGATGCACTTATTTGTGCTTTAGTGTTCAGCTGAGGTGCCTTTTGTGCTGTTACTTGCTGGCTTAATAAAAAGCTCTGTGGTTTAAAGAGATTTTTTTTTTTCTTTAGGAGGAATTACTCTCTCACTCTTGTTTTGTAGGGGTGATAATATTTAGGGCTGTATTTATTAGCTTATCTTGGCTGTTAAACATTTATGACTGTTCTTTATCGTCTGTGAAGCAGGGGAGTAAAGGAGATGAGCTAGAAAACAGATACTGGAAGACCTTGCGGATGCTGAAGATGTGATATATAGAACAATTTGTAAAAGCATGCTTTAAATATGTCAGAGCATTTCTCAGGAGACTGAATGAAGGGCAACGGTCAGAGAAGAGGGACTGAACCCACTTAGTTTTGATCCTGACATTTGGATGTGGAATATCTTCCTTAAATTTAAACTCCAGTGGAATTCCCTAATTTTTCTTATGAGAAACCTGTTTTTTGCTGCTGGAAGTATTTCAGTTTGGGAACTGTATGTTACGAATGTTTTTTTTTTGTGAATTATAAATTTGCATGGTTTATATTTTGAAGCAAACAAAGGGATTTTCTCTATTCTTCCCATTTGCTCGCTCTACCTCACATTCCGTGTTTGTTCATGATAGTGGATGATGTGACTGTGAGTGTCCCTTAGAAAATACATTGCTTTGATGAGCACATCACAGCCTTCATACCAAAGCTCTCTTTCAAAAAAAAATAAAAAAAAAAAATCAATGCCAGTTAACTTGTCTTTCTCTGCTGAGTATGTCAAAGACAGAAGTGTATATAAAGTTAGTTAACATTTGATGGGAAGGTATTTAAAAAATAGAAAGGGCAAATGAAAGGAATATGGCACAGCACTGGTGAAGTTAACAAAGAGGAAGTGGGGTTTTGCAAATATATTCTGGGAATGGATAAAGTTATTCTAAAAGGCAGTTAAGCTACATAAATAATGAGAAGTAGAATTAAAAAAAAAATGCTAAAAATGACTGAAATGTTGTATTCCTTGAAATGCCATAAATTTTTTTTTATAGTTATAGAACCAAATGAAGCAAACATTAAAAAAAATAAAATCTTTGAAATCACATCACAGCACTTCAGAAAGGTTGTAAAACACTGGCAAAGTTTAGAAAGAGAGAAGAGGAAATGGTGTTGTTTGAAATAGTTTTAAAAGTAAATAAATTTTAAAAGGCCTTAAGGTGAATTTATTTTTTTTTTCTGTTGAGGCAGTGGAATGATGTACACCTGCAGAAAACCTAAATATTTTTTCACAAGGGATTGGGTTGCTAGAATGCTGATCAGAGCCAGAGATGTTCTTTGGTATTAAATCCCTGGCTTTGAATATATATCTTGAGTAGCAATGTGCTTTCTTGAGTAATGTGCTTTCTTGAGTAATAATGCACTCTTTTGTTTTAAGATCTAGCTACAATTAATACAGACATATGTGCTGTCACAGCACAGTGGTAAGAATCTTAGTCTTGCAAAAAGTTTTATTTTACTATCAAAATTAGATTATGCATAAAAGTAGTTTTGTAAAACTTTTTAAAAATGTTTGATCGAAATTTTAATGTCTCTTTCGCCTCCCCCCTTGTTTATTTTTACTGATTGTGGTGGTTTTGCTGCTTTATTTTCACCACTCACATGAAAGTGCTGATGCTATGACTTTTAGTTCTGTCCTAATTAGGATTTAGTGAATAACTGATTTGTGATGTTATTTGTCACATGCAAAGTAAGTAACATCCATGACAGTAACAACATAACACTGATTGAACATCTAGCTTTGGTCTAGGAAGAGAGAAAAACATATTTTGGTTGAATGTTTCATTGCTTTTTCTTGTATCAAATAGTAAAGGAAAACTCCAACAGCTACAGTAATGTCTCATTCTCTGTCCTAAACTGTATGTGTATTTCTTATTTGTAAATACATCTGAAGCTCCTTGTTACTGTACTAAGCCTCCAAATGAACAAAACACTTCAAAAGGTATCAATCCAACTCCTCTCTGAAAGAGTTGCACTTATTTAGGTTTATTTCAAACCCAGTGTGTTCACTGAGACTTTTTCCACTAACTTTAATGAGCTTTGCTTTGAAGTGTTTATGCAAAGAATAACCCCAAACTCTAGACTTGAGCAGCCTTCTGCATTAGCTGGATTCTGGAAAGGTCTGGCTGGGATTCTTGTAACCCTCATTAAAACTCAAAGCAAAGTTGGTCTGATTTCTGTCTGTCTTGGTGGAATTTATCCCTCCTCTGCATACTATTAAATCATCTCTGCCAGACATGACTCATCATTAGGATTCATAAATTAGAAAGCATAAATATCTCTCTGAGCTATAGAGTATTCAATAGAAGCCATTTTAACAACACCACAACAAATCCATCGGAAGATTCCCTTGACAATCTCTCTGCAAATGCTTTATCCCAATGCAGTATCACTTGGGCATTTTCTGATTTAACCATCCAGGTGGTATTGTTTCGTAGAAGTGCAAACATTTTTGGGTTATGAGCTTAATATTTATTTGTAATATATTTGCTGAAATTGCTAACTCCAACCTGAGTAATGGATAGAGTTCCTGTAAACCACTTGCTTGTCAAAGGTTCAGCAGGAGATAAAAGAGAATATACCAGTAGCCTTCATTGGTGGCATGTTCTAAAGCTAGGAAAGGCTAACGGATATTGAGTTCTTGCCTTTTTCAAGATTTAGTTGAAGGTTCCTTACCTCATGCAAAAAATTCATTATCTCCCACCTGCTCCCTGCTAGGGCCCCTTTGGGAACTTCTCACATGTGAAGTACATGAAATATATACTCACAGAAGAAATAGTGTTGCAGTGAATGTAATCAATGTCAATGATACTGCTCACCATTATCATTGAGAGTTGTGGCCTGACCCTAAATTAGTTTTAAAAAAAATCTTATTTGATACATTATAGCTATTTATAACTATTTATAGCTTTGCTTCCCCACATTTAATATTCTTGCTATGTGCTTCAGCAATCAAACTGTAAAAAAATGGTTAATCAAAACTTGATTATTTTAATTGTGTTCCTACTTGCCCTTGTTTGGGTGGATGGGATAAAAGATTATAAATGGACGTTATAACAGGCTACAGAACCAAGAACTTCTCTCTGCTTTTACAACCCATTGTCACTGCTGAAATCCTGTTAAAATCACAACTACAGATCAAGTCACTGCTTTGTGCCTGGAAACTTTGGTCTATGTCATCCAGGTGAGGCATTTTCCTGAAGAAAGCAGGATTGTAGTGCAGATGCCATGTTTGTGCAATAAGAAAAACCATGATCTATGACTTTTAACTCTTGGGGGCTGTTTCAGTTATGTCTAGATGACAATGCAGGGAAGCCATTATGGGGTTATAAGGGTTGAAAAGCAGGCAAAAATCCTAGAAGTTGGCATCGATGTTGACTTTGGTTCAGTTGTGCTATTCATGCTAGTTTATTCATCCACTTATCATGCATCTGTGTCTCATCAGAACAGCTTGTGTTACTGCTTATTTGCAGACTTTCAGGTTTCTGTTTCTTCACCTCGACATCCCAAGTTAGAAGGCCAGAAATAGCTGGCTTTTATTTTGTTTTTATAGCTAAATAGCTGTAATCTACAGCAAGAGGTGGTGGTGATTTTAATCAAGGCACTGTGATTATTTGTAAAATTTGAACAGTCTGAAAGATTGTCTTGAAGTCTGTGTGTGTGGGAAAGCTGTCATAATTCAATTTACCAGAGACTAAAGTATGGCTTTTTACTTGCCTCAAAATAGCTGGGGACACGAACTGGACTGTTCTCAGCTGTACTCTTGCTTTCCCTGACTTGTGAATGTATGTGGTACTGGTTGGTGTAAAGAGGCAGCTGTTGGTCTAGTAAGACCAAAGAAACTGTTAAAGCAAGCAAGGAAGTTGCTGATGGGTGGTGAAGTGAAAGAGGAGCCAAACTATGCAGTATCTCTTTGCACTTTTTTAGCTAGTGTTGTTAGTCCACTTTGTAATAACCTAGACATTCACCCATATGTCTCTTCAACAAAGCAAACTGAAAGTGAGAGAAGGTGAGGTTTTTTAATTTGCTTCAGTGTTCCAACAGCTTTGGTCATGTCCATGTGGTGTTAGGAGATGCCTTACAGCAGTGATGCTTTGTGCGTAGGTGAGGGTATGGGATATGGAGTGTGCTGCTCCTCTGTATCCACTCATGGAGTAAGCTGATGCCTACAATGCTACCACCACACAGCGTTTCTGCACATACAGCTCAAAGTTATAACAATTATTTTGTACATCTGTTTTTAAGAGTCTGAAATACTGCAAGGACTATGTTGCTGCTTAGAGGGATATTTTTATGCATGACACCGGTAACGTGTGTTGCACACTCAAGGACATAGAGCAAAAAAGTGGGAAGATGTGAAGATTGAAAGCCTCCTGGGAATGGTCTTGGAGGTCTGCAGAGTGCCATCAGCAATCAAACTGTGCCTGGACTGACTTCTGGCCGAAAGCAAACCATTCTCAGAAATCAGGTCCACTGTTTTGATTTGGGGGAAACTAGGTAGCTGCCTCCAAAAAAGAAGCCAGGAGCAAACAGACACTTGTGCAATATGTGGGAGACCAGCCCTTACCATAGCTGCTTTGGGAAGATATCATTGAACTGCACAGGTCACATTATTTTTGATTTAAAAAGTACATTAGCAACTATTTGTGGGTTGATTTTTTTTTTGATAGGGAAAGCAAATCAATTTTCAAGCATCTAAAGCCAAAATGTTATTACATTACATATAACTTTGAATTGTTGCCCAACTGTTGGTAGGATCATCTACAGAAACATTCCGACGTAACGAATGGCAAAGGGAACAAAAAATCCAACCCAACCCAGAAATGAGACAGGCAACAACAACAAACTTGCTCAGAAACCCTCTTCTAACTTCTAGCCTACTTGATGATCAAGAAGGCACATCATAAAATGATAACAAAGTTATCTGCTGTAGTTGTAGAAAGGGCTCTGTGAAATGAGATATTAATTTTTTTATTTGGTTTTTTCTTTTTTTTTTTTATTCTTTCGTCTGTGCTTTTAGAACCAGATGGTGGTAGTAAAGAACACTGTGCAACACAGGGCAGATAAGTAGCTGTATAAGGAGATTTATAACCCAATCCTTGGACTCTAGAATATGATCTTTTATGGTAATAACACACGTAATTTGTATATAACTTCAGTTGTCATGGTAGCCTTCTCTCTTTCTACAAGCAGAAATAGTTTTATAGCATCTTCACCCTCCAGAATGGGTTCCATTTTCCTCTTGCTGTAGGCACACAACTCATACTAATGCTGGTAACGTTATTCAAATTCAACTGAATTTGCGATTGGCCAGTGGAATAGGCACACTGTTGATCCTTTTAACAAGATAGCATTGATTTTTATATACCAATCTGTTTTCAAATTAACCACCAAAACATTACATCTTTTCTTACACTGAATAAAAGAAGGTCTTCCCATTTGTTCATTTGTATGCACTCCAAACTTGGTATTTAAAAAAAGAAAAAGGGTATATGACTACAGATGATTTTATTTCCTACTCACACCAATTTTATTCTGAGATAAGGCTAGATTTTGCTTTTACTGTTGTCAGTCAGTGTATATTTCACAGGGTAATGTACCAAGCTGACTTGAATGATGGTGGGGTTTTGCTGTATATCTTACTTCAGCTCATACATGATTAAATTATATTTCTTCCTGTCTGAATAAGCACTTATATTGGAAACAGATTCTTACTTAACTCAGAGTTAGGGAAGTGCATGTCAGTATTTCACTAGTGTCGCTTAGCTCAGTAAAATATCAGTTTTGATGAGGTAAAGATAGAAAATCATAAAAGTGGGAGGGGGCAATAAAACATTAACAGTATAGAAATACGGTTTGTTCAAATACTACCCAATAATATATATTGCACTCTCAAGTTATGGAACCAGAGCTTGGTCGAAACAATAACTTCATATACTGAAGAAAATCTTCCCTCTTCCCTCATTTTCTGTGGAAGATAATCTTCTAGCTCTGTCATGAACATCACAGATACATGACCAGGCTAGGTTTGATGGAGCTTTGAGTAACCTGGTCTAGTGGAAGGTGTCCCTGTCCATCACAGGGTGGGTGGAGCTAGATGATCTTTAAGGTCCCTTCCATTTCTAACCATTCTGTGATTAAATCTGAAATGCTTTGTCTGGTATTACATATTACCTTCCTAGGTAAGGTCCTGTCTCTACTGCATCACTCCTGAAACCTAAAAGGCAGATGGTAGAACTGCTTCTCACAATATTCTTTGTGCCATGCTCAGTGGGGCACCAAGAGCACCCATCTGTGCTCCATGACCTGTCTAGGGAGGCATTTGGTCCTTTTCTGGGGGAAGCAATTGGTCACAGCTAAGAGAAACCTACTGTCAGGCTGATGTGAGAACCTGAGGGTGTGGAAGCTCCCAGAAGGAAGATGCTCCAGCCCCTCTGAGGTTGTTCCTGCCTGGGAGCTGCCTGGAGAGCCCAAGCTAATGAATTCTGGAGAGTGTAATAAATGGTGGCATAAGCCTACCTGATTTCATTCGGAGTTCAACAATTGTCTTTAAAATAATTTTTAGACTAATAGAAGAGCTACCCTTCCCCATATCCTCAGCCTGTCTTTAGAAAGAACGTTTTGACACGTTCATTTAAAAGATGAAATTTCTAATAGGCAACTGTGAGCTTGTACCTTCTTGCTCATTCGCTGTCAAAAAGAAAGAAAAACCTGAAATTTAGGGAAAATTTAGGGTAGGCGTAGCCTGAGCATGCTCACAGGCTTGGGCATGATGACTGACTAAAGAATTGGGAGTGAGCATCTCTTGTGGAGTAAGAAAATATTCTACTGCAGGATGCTGCACTGTCTAAATCTGAGGAAATCTTCAGATTAGTGAAAGGTGCACATGTATTGATCAAAGTACAGTAAAGTTAAGAATAAATTCCAGCAGCATCCCAAGACATCGATAAACCAAGTTACACTTAAGGCAACTACAAGGAGGAAAGACAGCCTGAGAGAACTGCAGGCAATGAAGAGACAGGATAAAGAACTGTGATGTTGTTTTTTTTTTTTTTATTCTCAAATTAGGTGACACTTGTATCGTATGGAAAAATTCCTAATAGGGATCTCCTGGTTTTTTAAGCCCACTGAATCTTTGAGTCAGATGCCAACTTAGCTCCTCAGCCAAAATTTTCAGCTAATTATATAATATCTAAATCTATATTTAGGTCTCTAAGTGACCTGGATTTGAGAGTTACCTCCACCTGAAGTTTCTTTAACTCTGCAGAGAAGTCAATGAGTACACCAATTTAAACTCACTGCGAATTAGGCCACCCAGAAAGACCAATCTTCTGAGTTGTATAGCTTGTTTCAGTGGAACAGGAAGAAGGGAGGACAATAATAAAAAATATAACTGATACATGGGGGTTTTGTTTTCATCCTTCCTCTTCCTACCTCTAGGCTGCTGTCTTAAATGGCACCAGACTGTTCTTCACAAGCAAAGAGAACTGTGACTTAAAACTGTAGCATTTACGGTCAGGTGGCTTTCCTCCTTGATCCTTGGTAAGCCAAACTGTATCTATGTACTCACCTACATCATGTTGTCAGAGGTCTATATTAGCACAGCACAGTTCAGACTGCTTTATTAGGTAAGAGACAAAATTGCATAATAGCTCTGCAAATCATCCTTCAAGTGTGTGGCACTTTTGATTAAGCCATATATATATGTATGTTTATACATACATAGTTTTTTTAATATGTGCATACATACGTACTTATATGTAGTATATGGTTGATGTAATGTTGGCAGAAAAAAAGAAATGGCGCACTGAACAAAGGAAAAATGTTTGTTAGAAAGCTGTGTACTGCTTGGGGTATTCTTTAGCTGCACAAACATTTTTTTTTAAGAGCCAGTAGTAGGGTAATGATATCACGCCTGAGCCCTGGGGTTTCTGTTGAGTTATATCAGGCGTGCCTGAGGGGCCAAGCTTATGGAATAAAGGAAAAGCGGGATAAGATCACCCAGTTTTTTCTACTCTGGTTTCTTTAAGTCTCAGCTAGGCAAGTCAGTGCACTCTTCTCTCACAGGGACCTGGCTTCAGGTTGGGAAACAGTAAGGGGCTGAACCCAATGCATTTTCCAGTAACTTGATGCAGAGTTGTAGTTAGAAATTAGCAGAAGACACTTGGCTGCTTTCCACTTAAACTTCTTGTTTATCTCTGAGCAATGGTCTTGATTTTCTTTTCCCAGACAAGATCAAAGAAAAATTATTCCATCCTTTCCTCCCTCCCTCCTCCCCGTTGTCCAGAAAAATCGCAAAAGGAGGTACCTACGGGATTCAGGAGAACGGTGAGGAAGAGTTCACCTCCTTGGATACTCTTGTCCAGCTCCTGAGGACCCCCAGGATACTCCTTGTAAAATATAGTATGGGTGAAAAGGCCACAGGTCTGTCGAGGTAGCACCTGAGAACAAAATAACAGCGCCGTTGTGACACTGACTTCTTTATGCAAAGTTATCCTGGCGCAGCCACCTGAATCCTGCTAGCAACTCAAAGGAGTAAAACAGCAACCGTTTCTGCCTCTCTGCTCTGGCATGTTTATTCATGGGCTCCTTTCTGCCTTCTGTACTCTTGTGGTAAACAAGTGCAGTCCGGCAGACGGGGAGATTTCTAGCTCTGAAAAGCCGCGACACACATGGGCTGAGCTTTCCTGCAGAACGCTTTATTCAGCTCAGACACCCATAATAAGTGTTTGTTTCCTGGCATTTGAAAGAGGAGGAAAACAAAAAGTCAAACCTCTCTTCCCTTAGCAAGTTGAGATTATTAGCAGATAATTAGCACTTCCTGGCCACCTTCACTATCTCAGGCAATTAATCTTACTATTCTTGAGACACTGAATTTGTATGCAAGGCTGTGGACCATAAAAGACTTGTTGTTTCATACTTACTCCTAAAAAATGTACCAAGCCTCTCATTCCTGCTTTTGAAATGTGTCCAGGACCAGTGGGATGCTTGCATGAAACCAGTCTGAAGTCAGGTCCCCATCCCATGATAAATCAGGAGGCTGTGTGTCAGAAACCAGTGATTGCCGGTGTGGAAAAACAAACTCATCTTGGAGAACTAGATGGCTTAGTTACATTATTAGCTAGGTGCTCTCTGGTAGAGGTGACAACTGTCAGGGAGTATAGGTATTGCCTAATCCATGCAGAGGCATAATTCACCTGGGGAAAACCTTTTCTTTCCATCTAGTCCGTGTTTTGGCTTTTCAGCTCAGTTACAACAACAAAGAAAACCTACAGTCAGCAGAACATTTTAATGTGTGTGTAAACATTGAGCTGAAATTGAGCCTATTCTGATAGTAATTGGGCTCTATACAGTAGCTTCTTGGTTTTGATTAAGATATTCCTTTTGCCATCTTTAGGGGACCATAATTTTGGCTTTACGTGCAGAGGCAATATTCAGGTCAGCTGGGACTTTAAAGCATCCTGGGACCTGCCTTGAAATATGTCTAACTTCACTTATGTGTATTTAGTTTTTGTATTTTACCTATCTATAGGGTTGCAGCTGGTAAGACATGTCAAATAATTTTATACATTTTCCTGCCCTTCACGTAGTTGAAGTGTGTATGTGAGGAACCTTCCCTCTCCTTGCACAAACACGTGGTGGGGAAGCTGGGCAAGTGTCTCAACCTGGGCCCTGGGAGTTTCAGAAGCAAAGTTTGTGAGGAGACCCGGGCCTCAGACAGTGTCATACTTGCTGAAGGAGATTACTTGCACCTGCTCACCTTCCCAGGTGGTGGATTTCTAATCCTTTCATGCATAAAGATGAACCAGAGCTTGAATCGTAGGTCTTAGGCAGTTTAATGAACTTCAAAGTATGCCTTTATAACTTGGTTTATAGTTGATGGAACTACGAGTACGTTTAGTTTCTGAGGATTATATTTGCAGTTGCCTGAGTTTGGGTGATTTTTTTTTATTTTTTTTAAAAAGCAACTGGCTGCATAACAAATGCACTGTTTTGGCATCTTTACAAATCCTCGATCACAGAGAATTTTAATGATTGCTGTAAAACTCAAAGCATCTGGTAAAAATAGCATATTTTTGAGTGACTTAAAGTACAATTGCTATGAAGCATGGAAATGCAGTGTACCATGATGCCATTGTGGATGAAGCCCCGTCTGTACCGTGCAGGTTTCAGGTGTGGGTATTCTTCTGTGCTAGTCACTCGGATGTGCCAGACCTTCTTCCAGGCCTCATAGAGCTGGATGTGAACTGGGTAGACCCCAGAGTGGTGCGGAGCCACTGCGTACCCCATGTCAGTTGGTATGCCGTGCTCCTGCAACACAACAGAGGGAGGAATAGATTAAGGAACAGAAAAAGAATGTGGAATTATTCAAACCTTATTGTTCCTGCAGAGAGCAGCATTGGGGAAGCTGTTGTCCTTGGACAAACTTGTATCTGTTTGTATGTAGCACAAGCTAAAAATGGAGGGGAGATGAGGAGAAGTGGAATTACAGTTTGGTAACCACAGAGTGATAAACATTCCTCTTGGATTATGTTGCGTATACTGTTATATGGAATAGATTTGCCTGCCTGCTCATTACATATTGCATATATTTTAATATGCCTCCTACCTTTTTTGGTTATTTGGAAAGGTAAACTGATGTTGCGTATTTACTACACTAACAAACAGCATTAGAGCAGTCAACAGATGGAAAATAAAAAAGTTGCAGTGACATGGAAATTTTTTTTTATTTCCTGTTTCTGAAATGAGAGCAAGATTTCTTCCTGATTTAAAAAATAAATAAATATCCCCCATAGGTTCCGAATCAGCTTATATTTTTCCATGGTATTAAGGTATTAGCAAAAAAGCTGGACTTTGACGGACATGCTTTTCATTTCATAAATATTTATTCAGCTCAGTTTATATGTGGAAATATGTGCATTTTCATTAATATAATCGATAGGTTATCTTGGAAATATCTTCTGCTGGCACAATGAGGTAGTTAATGTGCAGGCAGAAGTAATTAAGGAAGAAGCTTAACTGCGAGCGTGCTGGGCTTGTTCCCTTCACTCCTGATGCTCTCCTGCCTTTGTTCTGCTCCTCATCCCTCCTGCTCCTGACTTAGCGTGGGCTGTCTGAAAACCCCATCTGGTGATGAGGCCTGATAACCACATCTATAGATAGGGATATATTTAAAACAGAGCAAATTATTTGAAGTATAAGCTGTACACGTGAAAAAGAAGTAACTAGTTTCATTGGTCTGAGTGACTGTTCAGAAATGCGCCTGGCATTTATCAGTTCCTGGCAGAAAGAAAAGCTGTGCTCTGCCTCTTCTGTGCAGGCTCAGCTCCAGCAGGTCCCGGTAAAATCCCTTTTCTACTCTCCCACAGCATCTCCAGGTTACAGGGGTGTCCTGTTGCTCTGGCCCTTGCTGCATCCCTTCCTGCACTCTGGGTGTTTACTGAGTTAATTTTACTCCCTATACTATAGGATGCATCAGCTGTTTTCTCTTCATATAAAAATGATGTTTGGAGGGAATGGCTAAAATGTGAGACAAATTTATTTTTTTTTTTACACCCCCTTCCTCCTGCTCACATTATCCAAGAACTCGCTTACTTTAATTCCAGCAACAGCAGGTTCTGCTGGGCATCTTTAAATACTCTGCAAGGAAAGGTTTTTAGTTCATTGACAAAAAATAAGTTAAATCTGTGAAGAACACTTGTTCATACATCATATTATGCAACCACTTACAATTTTCCATTCCTAATTAGTAAAAATCTTAGTTTATTGTCTAAGCTTTGAAAATAAACCACCTCAAACTCACTATTTCATACTTTACTGAGAGCAAAATGTAATTTCTGCCTATTAATGTTGTTGCCTACCTGAGAGGCATGAGTCAGTTTAAGGATGAAATGAGGAGTAGATCTATAATAAGAAGTGTCAAGTCACTCTTTTCACTATTTTTTTTTTTTTTGCCATGAACGTGTAAAAAGGAAAAAGCTATATCTAAAGGTTATTGAAAAATCTGGCCATTTATTACTCAGTCTATAATGCTCATGCTGTCAAATACACTGTGTTAACTTGAATATTCTGTATTAACTTGAATCTACAAACCTTCACCAAACCTGTGTTGGGCAGTATACAAACCAATGTGTCTTGAGCTAGATAATGAACACGACTCTGAATGTCCAAAAGTAGGTATCTGGATGAATACATGTAAAATCCTGTTTATCTACTTACCGTTTGCTGCTGCTATTGCCATAGCAACAGAAGGGTGAAATGGTAATCTGCCATTCACAAATAAAATAAGGCAGCTTTTCATAAGTTCTCAATACGAAAAGCTAATTAGCTTTTGAATAAAACCTGCACACTACATAGTTTATCACGCAAACACATGTCAGTCACTGAGATATCCAATATGACTTTTAGAAGAAACAACTAAGAAATAATCAGATATTCTTTGGTCAGGTCCACGTTCAGCTTACTTGGGTAAATTAAATATTGTATGTCCTCTTTTAGTGATTTCTGTTGCTCTGCTTCCTTTTTTTCTCTCACTTGGTTATTAAATTTAGTTTGGGATTGAGAACTATTGTGTTAAAGGAGGAGTATACATTTGAATCTGAGCTGTTGGACAAAATGGCAGATGCTTGTACTAAGTATATTTTCTTATATATTCTAAGAAACAATTTCATACAAGGTTTTATTAGTTTATTTTTATATTCAAGACTTCCTTTGATTATTTTTTTTTTCATTTCCAAATTTGTTCAAAAACTTTCTGTGTGTTTGTCCAGTTTGGAAAACTTCTGGCCTTTTTTTGGCACTTAGAACAGCAGTGTTATGTTCCTTTATGCGCTTAAGCTGGGACCCCAGAGCCGTTAATTTTGGACAGGTTAAATTTGTATTCCTATTTCACTAGTGCCTTAAGAGACTTTCAATTCTAATTTAAATGACAGTGGAAGCTGAAGCTGCAGCAGTTGATGTGTTCAGTATTAAAGGAGAATCAGTGTTATAAACTGTGAGATAGGAGGAAACTGATTAAAACAGTTGTTGCATTTTTGGCAGAAAATTCTCCAAGTTGACACTATGTCCCGTACATCAGTTTCCATCATGGTGTTGTCGGGCATCACATGAACTGCCTTGTTTTTGGGGCTAGACCAGACTACAGGGTGCTCTCCAGGAACACATCTTGTGTCCTCTGGGCACCAGTGAGCATGGGGTATGTGGCTCAGACTAGCACCACCTCAAAATAACCTTCCCTCCCAAGTCTGCATGTGGCCAGCACACATAGCCAGTGTCAGGCAGATACCTCAAATTAGGCCACCCTCCAATGCTACCTTGCCCACAGCCCATGCGTGGGACAAGTATTTCAATGGGTGAACGGAAAGGCTGAAGCAATCTAACAAGGCTGCTTATCTCTCTTAATTATCAGCTTCATTCAGGCGAGAGAAGATTTGCTTGAAACTCCTAACCTCTTTTGACCTTTCTATTTGTACAGAAACGAGATGTGTTTGCTGTGAGTCAGCACGTGCTCTGTGTACTTATTCTATGTTTGTAAAAAAACCAAAACCCTCTGCTAAAGGAAGGGTAGATAACGCAGAATAAGCACTGCCCTCCAGAAGGAGGTTTATTCTTAATGAGTTTGCATTCCTATAGCAGTTTTTCCATGAGGAGATGTTGGAAATGTGAATAAAAAATATCATATGGAAGATTGACTTAATACCTTAGCAGGATCTTGTCAGACAGAAAAAAACCCCTATGTTTTGATTGCACCGAGTATTATATGTCCTTGTTAAAAAGCAGTAAGAAATAAAACTAAACAAACCCTAAAACTGTTATAACACAACTGGCACTCTGGTTCTTAAAGATCACTGGTGATTTGTTTTACAGAAACACCTAGTATTGGTTAGTCAGGGAAAGAATAAAAAGCAACCTTTTAATTTATTAAATCTTACGTCTACTGCTGATCCTTTCACACAGTCAGTTGAATTGCAGGATTCCATTTGGTGTAAAGATGAAAAAGTTAATAATACAACCTCAGATAAAATTGCTAAGCTTTTTGACTTTGTCTAATAGTAGGTGATAGAGTAAATTTAGTACTTTTTAAGATGTTACCTTCCAACATGAAAAGATTTACATTAATTTTGCATATTTTTAGTACTGAGATATATTTCAAATACTACTGCACAAGGGTGAGATTTTTCTATAAGAGATTATATATTGTGATGTCAGTTCAAAATACTTAGTAAAGTATCCGGTAAATGAATTTGTTACTTCCTTGCTTGTCAGGACTCCCAGAAATGTTGTGCTGTATTTTATCAATACATGATTTTTGTTTTCAAGGTTTATGTTTTTGGACTTTATTGAATAAATATTTCAGCTTTGAATTACTTTTAGTTCAATTCTAAAAATGTGCTCAAAAGCTCTCTAACTAGACAAGACTGTTCAGGAAATGAGAGGTGACAGTTATTGAGATGTAGGGACTCTTTGCATTGTTATTTGCGTTTTCTGTTGTTTTTTTTTTTCATCTCCATGGTTTTCTTCCTTGCCAGGTTGGCTGTACAGTGCTCCAAGAAGAGAGTACAAGCAGTCTTAATTAAGCGGATTTTCTGGTGTCAGTGTCAGATTAAGGATTGACAAGGGACATGGGAAACACCAGTTTTTCACCAGCCTTGCATAGGAGTCTCCCAGATATCATCACAACTGCCATTCTAGGCATTCTTTGCACCGTAGCAGGATACCAGGAGGCAGAGAGGATGTGGGATTTAAGATCCTATTTTCTCAGAATATGAAATGAAAAAAGGCATCCATCACTAAGCAGTTATACATACCTAGGAAACGTGTAGACTCTGCCTGCTAAGAAAGTGGAGGCAGCCTTAGAGATGTGTTATCAAAGCACGCTCCTGGTATGGACAAAAGCACTAATGAAGATGAACTATTTTGCAAGGACCTTAAGGTTAGGCAGAATAAATCTCATCCTGCCTGCACGGGACATTATCTTATATATGTAGACCATTTACAGAAAAATTTTAGAGGCAATCTCTAGAGGACATCTCTCCATCCTGACATTAATTACAGATATTCATAATGGGACAAATTAGACTTTCTTTTCATCGCATGTAGATACTTTGCCTTTGATATGTGGTCACTGGTCTTCACTATGCTTGGTACTTAATTGGTATATTAAAAGCTCGTGGTTTCTTTGTGGTTTGGGCAGCTCAAAAGTTTTAGGCAGAGGAAGTGCTAATGTGCATCTGCAGTTGGTTTATAAGACAGAGACTGAGGCTGAGGACAGTTACTAGACAGGCTCTGAATTGATTTATTTGTTTTGTATATGTGTATCTCTGAATTTATTTCTTTGTTTTGTATATGTATCTCTCTCGCTTCTTCATATCAGATCACAGCTACCTTTTTACAGTCGATGATAATTTTTGCCCTATCTCTACCACATTTTGGGCATGTGTGCTCACAGATGAGCACAGAAGATAATCAGTGAGCAAACAAGTCGAGGGAACAATGAAGAGCTACAGGCTTTGGATTAAATGTATTCTACTTGTTTTTTTCAGATAAGAATGTACAAAGCGGGGAGGAAGGATAACTTGTGATTAAAGGATGGCAGTAAAAACATGGTGCGTTTTATTTTTGGAATATGTACTATCAGAGACTTCTGCTTGCTCAATTTGTGTACCTCTGTGTATCAATTGCATTGCTGATATTATCAGTTCGCAAAATTTAATCTAAGGCTTAATCCATTGGTGTCTTTGAAGGATTTTGGGATCCTCTGATAGAAAAGAACTCTGCCAAACATGATCAAGTCAAACCCAACTGATACTCGAAGTAAATGTCATTTGCCATTTCCTTTGCGAGTCTCTGAGGCATCCCACCCATATTTATGTAAATAAGACGACACTGGGATAGCAAAGTTCTGAGTAGTCTGCACCTTACTTTACCACAGTTAAAATCTCTGGTTCTTGTTCCTCTGAGGCTACTGTAAGCACTTGAGAAGAGATTTGGTAGGAAAGGCTGTGGGAATGGGGCTGTGGATGGGGGCAACTGTGAGGCCCATCACTCAGGCGTGTGTGGATGAGGATTTTGCTGGGCAAAACTTCCCATGCTGCCTGCCAGATCCAGAGCAGTGAGGCGATAACACTTATGAAAGATGTGAGAAAGTCTCTTCCTTCCACCGAGTAGGCGTGAAACAGTAGAAATGATATATATCTTAGTGACACATAAAATATAATAATTTGGAGGGCTCTTGTCAAACGCAGCCTCCTGGTTCACAAGCAATTCATGTGTACAGGATTCCTTTAAAGACTGTTGATTTTACTAAGCCTCGGATACACAGTGGTATCAGCACTAAAAGCAATGCAATTAGATACCTAATTAGCAATTAGTTGTATGTATATAATACTGTTTAGGTATCAGATTTCTAAATGTATTTTGTGATGCAACTGATGGAGTCAGGCTGCAATTGTAAGCCCCCATTTTACAAAGCACCATTATGAGTTCTGGATATATCTGTGTAAAACAGAGCAAGGTCTTTTATCTATTTGCCAGCTCTAACACCTGTATTTCTTGCCTGTATTCAGCAGACTGTATGTGTGCTTGAGCTTCTGCAACACAAAGATTGTGCATACAATTTAAATACAAGAGCCAATGCAAAATATGCTTATGTACATTTATAGCTCTGTGCAATATATCCATGAAATACTGTTTGAGGTACACTGGCTTGTGTTTATTAAGCTTGACTTTAATCTCCAATACTCAACAGAAGGACATTTCTTTCATGAAACCTTTTCCCTTAGTAAATAACGTCAATCCCAAACCTGATACTCTCTTGCATGGAAAACTGCTGATTGTGATGGGTGCAGGTTTCTGGACAGTGTTATCTCTCTTAGCTTTCTTCTAAAATGATAAAACTTGGAGGCTCCAACACGTCTTGATAAATAGAATTTTTGTTGTGGTATTTGGGATCGTAAAACAATCTTGATGGTTCTTCTCAGGTGAAATTATGTGCTTTTTCTGAGGATGAGAAAGCAGGGAAGGATGCAAAACTGCTCTGAAGTCATGGCTGGGACCTCTCTGATAGCTATCAGGAAGGTTGTCATATCGAGAAGATAAATTTCTCCCACAGAGAGGATTTCACAGGAAGCCTTTTGAAAAGAAATGTTCTCATAAGTAAATTGTACAGCTCATATAGATTCAAGGTCAAGAGGTTGGTACAACCCCTGTCCAAATGTTAGCAGGAAATAAAACTGTAATAACAGCAGCCTTTCACTGACATCATCTCCTTATTTATAGGCACCCTAAGGAGTCTCTACCCTTCAGTGATGATAGGGACAAGGGCTTTATCTTTCTGTAGTTGAAGATGCAAACGGATTCTATTACAAGCCCCGTTTCCAGGCTGCGCTATAGATTTTACTCCTAAATGCGTTTTGACCTAGAGGACTTCAAGTTTCCTGAAATATTGGGAGAATTTCCCTATAGTTTTAAAAATGATCAGACCATATATTTTTTGAGATACAGATTATTTAAAAAATTACTGTTGTATTTAAAATCTCAACTATATTTGAGCGTCTAGGCCAGACTATGCAAAAGGCATGACCAGGCCATGCAAGGAATGAAAGCAGTGACAGTAAAGCAGAACTGTAAATAGGAAAAGTCATCCAAAACGCTTCTGTCCTAACACCCTGCCAAGCAGGAGATGGGAAAAGGGAAAGACTGGCAAGAAGGAGCAAACTGTTAAGCCATTTTTAATTAATTTTCTTTAAAGGTTGTTAGGAAAATATTTTCCTAAACAAGGGAATAATTTGCTTCCAACCTCTTGTTTCAGCATCTTCCTCTGCTGGTTCCCTGATGCTCCTTGGCTCCTGTGAGGGATGGGAGGAAGGGGCAGCTGTTGGCTGGCCTTTCTGATCTGTGAAGGGCTGAGATTTGGGTTCCTCGAGTGGCAGAGAAAGCCTCACTGTGTCACTCTGCTCTTTTGAGTAGCTTGGCATTTTCTGTGCCTTGTCAGAGACCACACAGCATCTTTTCCAAAGCAAGAATTTATAGATTTCAGATTTTTGCTGTCATGCTCAATAAGCATGTAGCATTAGCCTGAAAGGACTCCGAATGGTTTCCACCTGACCTGGGAGTACAAGTACTCTGGGCAATGCTAAGAGGATGGCTCTTGTAAGTAAACACCACAAATGAGCAAAAATGAAACATTACTACTTATAAACATTAGCAACAGGTTAGCTATGTAAAAAGCATGTTTTCAAGCAATTTATCTAAAAAAAGACATAACGAAATTCACTTACTTGTTCATTGACTTCAATATATCTCACAAACCATACTTGACGTTTAGGGTTCACTGCAAATCCCTCCCTCCCTCCACTATTAAGGAAGTTTGCACCAGACTTCAGGAACCTGATAATCTGTATATAACCCCATTCCTAAAGCTTAAATGACCAGCTGGTATCTGCTGAGATTTCACTGCATCTGATCCCTATGGTCTCACAAGGTTCTTGGGTGCCAGTGAAAAAGGCCTAGACAAAATTCAGCCCAAGTTTGAGTCACAGAAAGGCTTTTGTTTTTTATGGGCTGAGTTTCTAAACTTGCTGTCTTATTTGCATATCTATGTAAATACATATATAGATACAAGTGTAATTTCCCTGCCTATGGCAGGGGGATTGGAACTAGATGATCTTTAAGGTTCCTTCCAACGCAAACCATTCTATTCTATGATTCTGTAATATAGATAAACATAAAATCAACTTGGAGAACTTGGAAAGCACAGCTATAATGTCCAAAAATATACTGGGAAACCTTTTGGTAACTTTTACTCACTATTGCAAATTCTTTGTTGAGGATCATCTGCTCCACCAGTGATGACTCATTGTGGAAGAGGTGAGGTTGCATGTGACTCCACATGTGAGGAAACCACCAAAACTCATCCACAGATCTCAACAGTAAGTCATCACCTTCATCTTCCTCTTCAGTCCCTGCAAATGAAAGAAAGAAAAAAAAAATTAATAGAAAACCAAGAGCAGAAAATGCCCATAAATGTTTTGTAAATGTAGAATAGGCTGCCATAAAACCTAATGTCCTTGGCCTGGATGTCTCTCTGTGCTGCAGACAAGCTCTGCCGTATCACAAAAAGAGTGAGGTGAATTACCATGGATGCTGGTTCTCCCTTTCTATTCCTGGCATGGTGTTAACTGACAGTAATTCTATGAAGAATTAGTTTTGAATGGCTGATTGTTGTCCTATGTAATGCACTAGGAGCATTTAGAAGTTCAGGCTCTCCATGAAGGCAGAGATTGGATTGACTTCTACCCACCTGCTTTGGTCCTGCACAGTTGTAGCTGGCCAAGGTGGCATCACAGAGTTGTGTGCCAGAATCTTGCCAACCCATACATCATCATCCCCCTCCCCATTCCTTTGTAGCTACTTCATTATATATAGCTTCAGTAAATTGAAATCTGATAATTTTCAGTAAAGTAGGAAACAAGTTTACAATACTTTCAAAATATAGTTAGGTGGAAAAAATGAAGCTGTGATGGCAAAGGGGTTCCAGATATTATTTCCTATGGTTTGGTATTCAGTTTTTGCCAGGTTTAATATTGAAGTAAACACAATAAAATCTCCTGTGTTGGCGAAGAGTATCTGCTTCAGGCAGAAGCAAGCATGTGTGGTTATAAGAAAACTTTCCATTTGAGAAACAATACAATGCTGCTTCCACCATCTGCAGACATGCCTGCACTGCTTTTTCAAATGGCAAAATTTTCAAGGCAAAGTTGCATTTCACTAACTTCACCCTCAAACTACTCAATATCATTCAGTTTATTAGCAGCCTTCCTTCTTGTGCCTGTACCATTTAAATGCTGTTATTTAGCTTCAGTCAAAGAAATAATTGTCAAAATCAGTCTACTGATAGAAACTTAGATATCGTTTCTCCTTCTAAGCCTTCCTGTGTTTTGCAAAACTCAGAGGAAGAAAGTGCACCATGGATGTCACTGTTTACTTTTGTGACACGAGACAGGAACATGCAGAGATAGCTGTTAGGTGCATGCACTTCAGCTCTTTAATTTTATTTTTCTCTTCTGCAGTGTTTTTTGAAGAATGCCACTACACAAGGAGAGCATTACTTTGAAACTTTCTGCTGGTGTCACCGAATCACTTTATTCTCCTCTTTGCAGTGCTGTGCAAGCCCTAAGAAATTTGCCCCAACTGATGGGAGTGCTGCTGGAAAAAGAAAAACAACCTTGTTTTCTAGGTAGTTCCTTAGTGAAAAGAAAGGACTGACAGCTGCTCCTTCGTGCAAAACTTCTGTGTACTGCATCTGTCGAATGACTGCTCTCTTGTTTGTTGGAGTATGTGGTTCACTTTTGGTCACCCAGGCACACGCAAAGGAAATGTGATTGAATGAAGAAATCTAACACAGGCTTTCAAAATAGGACAGTGGGAGAAAGGAGAAGGAGTTTGTGAAGCCATTGAAGATATCTTTGGTATCCCAAAGGTAGAAAACTGAAGGTAGGGACAAAGAGGAAAAAAGGTGGATAACAGAATACATAAAGAACTAGAATCTTCTGACATAAGATCTTAGTCAAAGTATAATTTAGTGCCTTACTAAAATTTGGTGTATGGGTCTTGAAATAATTTCATTTTTTAAAACTATATTTTAAAATCCTATTTTTTCCTGTGTAAATTTTGGTACAACTAATCAAACTTTGTATTTTTTCTTGCTGTAGCAAAAATCAAAAAAGATAAAACATAACACTTTCCAACTGCAACAAAAAAACACCCCACCTCACCCTGTAATGGCAGACCTGAAACAGAACAGTTGTAAGTTTAACATTTGGTAGTGGTGTTGCTTTTGAGAGCAATTTTCTTTACAAGAGTTTATAAAGCATTGTTTGAATTTATAAGTTCTTAAATAGTGTTATTTCCATAGAATCTTGTGCAAAGAGATGGAAAAATGGAGCATTTGGTGAATATTTATATTGTTGCAATATTTTTGCTCAATCCTTTATTTGAGAGTATTGGAGGCAAACCAAGGAATGGGATTTTGAGGTTTTAATTTCTTGTACAATCAACATTCTTTTTGTAACTTGCTATCTTCATTTTGATGTGAGATCTGAAAAATGCAGCAGACCTACAATCAAGGATGTGAACATATATCTGCTCTGAGATGCAGTACACACTTTACACAGGTAGGTAATAAGTCAAAATTTGTTTGTGCGTAATAAATAATCCCTTATTTTAAAACCACGGCCATAACTCAGAGGTCTCTTTTGAGCTCAAAACTGAAACTAAGTTTGAAGTTGCTATCAATAACTTATAAATCTTAAATGGAAATCCTGAGAACATCTTAATTTCTATTGCCACGGAGTGAACAAGTAGAAAGTGTTTGCTACAACTTCATAACTAATGATGTCTACTCGGTTCTTTTGCCAATGCAGTTATGTCTACAGTGTATAGTTTACCAGTGCCATAGAAAGGAGTGATGATGGTGAGATCATGAGCAGTGAGGCTGATGTGTCAGCCATTGTACTTGTGTGCAGGCATACCAACTACAATTGATATTTGTAGTACAGATGTCAGCAACATCTTTTGATGAAAATGTATAACTGCTTAATCTGCCAACACATTTCCACGCTCAGCTCCCTCCTGTAGTTTTAAAATGATGCAAGCTTTGAAAAGGAGGCCGAATTCACACATTAAGGAAGTCAATAAGGCACGGCAGTTGCAGTGCACTAATAAAAGATGTTGAATATCTGATACTAAAAGCCTCTCTGGGTAAACAAGCTACATTCACAGTAATTAAAGAATACCTTTCCATGTTTTATTTATAATGAGTCAATAAAGTGTATACTGCATGGAGAATACTTTGAAACATTTCCACCAAGCTGATATGACAAAACACCACCAACAACCTGTAAATGAAGTTTCACTTAAAAAATCAGATGCATCGCTGAGTACAGCCAGTGGCAGGTCCCTTAATGGAGGCAATGACATGCTTCAACTCATTAAGTAGTTCTGTGCTATTTTTGTAAACCCTGAGAGCCTTAGAAGGACAAGCACACGTGCACGTTCTCCTATTTTCTCTCTCTAGAGCGTTATCAGCTGGGCAAGAAATCCTGTGACAAGAATGGGGAGGCTGCTGGGTGGGATGAACGAATCAAAATGTATCTTCAGGTCCAAGTTTGATTTTGTGGAAAGGCTGCATGTTTTGTGCTAGCCACTGTTTAGTACATCATAGTATATATAATAAATTATCTCTTTCTTAACTTCGTCCCCTCCTTGAATTTCCTTTCTCTGCAGTGGACACTGTAATGACTGCTGCCAGCTTTACTCTGTAGATGGCCACAACTGAGCTGTGTCCTACTTTACAGCAGCTCAGAGCCTTGGGCCACTTTTGTTTATTTTGCTGTAGTACGTGTGTGTCCAATTAATCTTCAGAAGGAATAACTACACAGGCAGGTCAGAATGAAGTGAAGAGAATACTGAAGTTCTCTCTCCGAAGTTGCTCTCTAATCACAGGTCAGCCATTGGCTTGTTATATGACTGCAGGCAAGTAATTCCATCTTTCTCTACCTCTCGTTTTTCTCAAGCTCTCCAGCCTATATCTTTTAGTCTGTAAGGTTTCCTGGGCAGCAGTTGCTTAGTGTTATGTGCTTGCACAAGGGGAAAAAGTCTAGACTTTGAAAGTGACAGTGATACAAATACGTAATTTTGGTTTCCTTCTCTCTTCTCATCCCTCAAATACTTCATTTCCCTTTCTCTCAGGAACCTCTGTACTCTCCTAATATGTAATAAGGAGACATAAGAGCTGAGAAAGCTTTTCTGTTTGGTGTTCAAATACTAGCATTGAAAATACCTACACTGAGAGGGGTGACCTGCCTCACTCCACAGCTACCTCATGGTCTGTTACAGTTGGGACAGCACCATTCCCAGATTTTAAACTTATCCTGCCATCCTCTTGCTGCTGTAGTGACTCCTCCTCTGCTTCAGATAAGCTTCTCAGCTTCCCTAGCATCACTCAATGTCACTAGATGTGGATGGATGGTTTGATGATGGAGGATTTGGGAGCTGGTCTTCAAAGCTGGGAAGGGTATGAGGTTTGGAAAAGAGAAGTATATGAGGTGTTTCCTTTGAAATGAGTCACAGAATACGTCTTTTTTTGCCTTAGTACTAGGGAGTAGCATGGCTGAGTGGCAGAGGGAAGCCTGAATGGAGGTGCAGTGAGTGTTAAGGAGAAGGCCAAGGGAGGAGGGAAAAAAAAGTAAAAAGGGCATTGTGCTATAGAGAAATGGAGCAAAAGAGAGAAAGGAGTCATGAGGAAGAGGAGGAGGAAATGTAAAAGGTTGTCCACTGAAACATTGTGCAAGTGTGGAACTTGTTACTACATAGAGTGTGAAAGGAGCAGGGTTTCACTACAAATGTCTTTTCATCTTGTTTTCCTTTTCTCATCCGTCATCATTTGTAGTCCACTGACAGAGATTACCTTTACAGTCATAGC
Organism: Nycticryphes semicollaris; assembly: GCA_013400055.1. Classification (NCBI taxonomy): domain Eukaryota; kingdom Metazoa; phylum Chordata; class Aves; order Charadriiformes; family Rostratulidae; genus Nycticryphes; species Nycticryphes semicollaris. The sequence continues at coordinate 141,035 of VXBJ01000752.1, read as the reverse complement.
AAAATCTTGTGTATCCCAGCCAAACAGTTTTGCCTCTTCAGAGGTTTTGATACATAAGTTTCCCAATCTTTTATATTTCATCATACCTATCATCCTGGAAAGCCTTTAGCATGTCTTCTGTGCTGTCCTGCCTTTATTGGAATTATAGACATCTTAGCAGCTACTTTGCCTCCTTTATAACCCTGACATTGACTAAACATATCTTTCAGAAAAACACCAAGGACATCTAAGTGTTCCTGAAAAGCTCATCCATAACATGCCTTTGCCCCTTTGGACACTGAATTAGACACTGGATGTTAAAATAGTGGAGCTTGTATTTCCCACTGTTCCACTGAATCAACATGTTATTTAAAAAGAGCATGTTTAAAGCTAGATTTAAAATTCTGTCACCTATTTAACTGCAGCTACCTGAGAGCGTGAAGTTCCTTCTTACCTGTGTGGTAAAATTTTCCTGAAAATCCAAGGTTGAAGGTAAAATTTGCAACCTGAGTGCGCAGTAAATTTTGAGTCTCTAGTAAAGCCTGAAATAAATAAGAAATTAAGATGCATTTAGAAAAATTAATATTAATTTTTTGAATGCCTCATTTTTAAAAGTTGTGTCCAACTTCCAACTGAGGAGATACAAAAAAGATCCTGTTAAATGTTTCACATTTTATTTTGGGCTCATTTGTTTCTATAAGACTATTACAGTGAGCTTAATTTGTTCCAGCAGAGTCTGATGGTCTAGCAATGCTAGAAATAGTACCTAAGTACTAAAGCAGACAACGGACTCTAACTTAGACCAAGATACTATAGAGTCTGCAGAGATCAATGGCAGGACTTGAATCCAGCCATTCAGAGGCAGCAATATAGTAAATCTCCAAGTCACCCATGCTTGGGGTTATTAATGAAAGCTTGATAAAATGTGCTTAAAACCCAAATTAAAATTAGGAATAGTACTTCCCATCCAGATGTGGACATGTTGGGATTTACTTACCTGTGGAAATATTTTTGATTGTATCTGAATACCAAATTTATGCTTAAGTGTCAGTGAGCAAAACTCCAGTTTTGAGCTATAGTAAAAGTATTGTCTGTGTCAGAAATTAATTCCCTGTTTATTTTTATTCTCTCCTCCAAGCAAAAGATAAGACAAATCTAGATGAGATGGAGGAAAAGGGTATTGCTTATAGAAGCAATAGGTGTCATCTTGGTCACCTATCCATTTTTTCTTGGTCGTATTTCCAACCATTAGAGAAGGAGAAAAGATTGTTCAGCCTGTGTGAGCTATCTATGTTTATTGTTAGTTGTCAGCTCTGTGCTTCTTCTAAAGACAGTCCTTGCTGCACAGATATCTGCCTGCTTTCAATCACCAGCCCGGGTAATTTGGATGTGCTACATATGTGAGATGGATAGTGTATGTATCTCCCTACTGGTCTTGCCAATGTTGAATGGGTTATAAGTCCTATTTTCATCTATTTTCCACATCTCCATTATGTGGCTCTTGAGAAATTTTCCCGTTATCTATTAATGATATTTCTATTGACTGAATATTCATGTACTTGCACAGTTCAAAGACAAAATGAATGCAGCAGTTTTCACACAGTCTGAATCCAGCTTTCATTTGAAAAAAACTACATTTTGAACAGCCATTAGTAATTTCACTTAATGTTATAGGAAAATAGTTTTACCTTTTTGCTCAACCTACAGGAAAATAGTTTTAATTTTTGCTCAACCCACTGGTCTAATTTAAAAAAACAACAAACAATTCTAATTATGACCATAAGCTAAAAGCATCACCAGTCCAGTGCAAATGATGAATCCGGGGTTTAGCAGCTGAGGTGCAGCCTGATGGCCTGTGCAGTCCTAGCCCAGAACAGAACTAGGCAAGTAAAATCTTTGTGGTTTCATGATTTATCACACTTCCTTTGTACTGCAAAGGGTTGGGAGGTGCTGTCGGTTACTGTCCATGTTTGGTGTAGGACATTAACTTGTTAAAGTGGCTGACTCCCTCCAATTTGTGTAGATATTTGGGCACCGTGCATGTTGGAGCACAAGCCTCTTCCTAAGTACAAAAGATTTTGTAACACAAAAGATTGTCAGACAGCATGCATCCACCTTCATTTTTTAAATAGAAGCTTTCATTGGATGTTAAGGAAGATGTAAAACAAAGAAAACAAAGATAGGGGTTATCAGATACAACAGTCACCAAGAAAATTCATTTCCTTGCAAAAGGAAATAAAGTAATCTAACAAAAGTAAATCTTGTGCGTTAGCATTAAACATTAACATAGCAGTATGGTTTCCTGCCTATCTTGACAGACATTAAATAAGTTGATTATTTCAATCCTGTGACAATTTCACACGTGGGACTATATTTACATAATATATAGCAACTAAATATTCACTAAAATGTAAAACCTTAGAGATCAACACTGTGGTTAGCTAAGATATTGAGGAAAATCCCCAGTTGGTGAAAGCTAGCACTAAATTGACAGACACCATTAAAGTCACAAGCATAGAATCTGAGTAATTATGTTTTAGAATATAATTTTCCAAGGTATCTAGAGCATTTTATATATGTTGAGAAAGACTGATGGGGTGAACAAAATCAATTTAATTTTCCTTTGAGAAAAGAAAATGTTGAGAAATTATCGTCACTTAGCATATAGTATAAGAAGGTACACGAAACAAACATCATTATATCACTTTGTTTTTTTTCTCTGATTTCCCTCACACTCACATCTCAATAAGATGACAGAATTGCAGGATAGGCAGAAACCTTCCAGCCCAGTGAGGTCTCATTAAAAACACAGAGCTAGGATTAAGATGTAAATCCTGTAACCTGCAGTGTGTCAGGCATTTTTCTCTGTCTAAAGGGCAAATCTGTCACTCAAACTGGATTTGGCTTGGTCCTAAAGGCTTTTTTTTATTGCAATTTCCATATATGCATATTAATTATATAATATGCAGCTAAACTTCATTTTCATGACCTCACCAAATTTTAGTACTAAGAAGATATTGTCAGTCTAAACTTATTTTGTCACTACTTGCCTGTTTATGTGGGGGAAGAGCAGCATGTTCCATATCCTAAACATGAAAAAAACAATCTCTGTTTAGGTATTAGGGTCTACCGTCCCTATTCTTAATAAATACATATTCAAATAAAATTGCTAATGCTACTGCCTTCACTGGTAATTTTGTGCAGTAAACAATTAGAACTATTGTCTCTTGTAGGTACAGACCTTAACAGCATGCAGCATAAAAAAGTGCCATGGCAAGAGCTACTTCATTAACTTTCTTCCATCACCTTTCTTGCACTCTCCCAGGTGGGTGAATCCCTGGTAATTTGCCTATTTATGAGGATAGTTCCCAATGCTGCTGCTTGGGCGGTAATGGAATGACGTAATGGCTTGTGTTGGAAGGGACCTGAAAGGTCATCCAGTTCCAGTCCACCTGCCATGGGCAGGGACACCTCCCATTAGACCAGAGTGCTCAAAGCCCCATCCAACCTGACTTTGAATATTTCCATGAGTAGGGCATCTACCACCTCTCCGGGCAACTTGCGCCAGTGTCTCACCATCCTCAGTAAAGATTTTCTTCTTAATATCTAATCTAAATCTACCCTCTTTCAGTTTAAAACTGTTTCCCCTCATCCTCTTTCAACACTCCCTGATAGAGTCCCTCCCCGTCTCTCCTGTAGGCCTCCTTTAGGCATTGGAAGGGGTTATAAGGTCTCCCCTCAGAACTTTCTCTTCTGCAGCCTGAACAACCCCAGCTTTCTCAACTTGTATTCATAGGAGAGGTGGTCCAGCCCTCTAAACATCTTCATGGCCTCCTGGACTTGGTCCAACAGGTCCATGTCCTTGTGCTGAGGACTTCAAAGCTGGATACAGTACTGCAGGGGGAGTCTCACGAGAGTGGAGTAGAGGGGCAGAATCAATTCTCTTGACCAGGGGTCCAGCTCCTGCATGGTGCATGATGGAGGAGCTGCACATCCCTGGCATTCACTGCCAGAAACCTTTCTGAGACTTGTACAGCCTCATGCATGCTATATACCTGCATGTTAGGCAGAAGGTATTTATTTTATTTTGAAGGGATTTGCAGGATGTAGAAAGGCTATTGAATTTTAACAGCTGGAAATTCTACCTAATTCCAGGTGTGAACACAGCTATTCACACTCTGCCTGGCCCTCTTGAGCTGTCCCCAGCAGCCCTCCTTCCCTGGGCACTCACTTGTCCCTCTCGCATCCCTGTTCCTGCTGCACAGTGACCTTGGGACTTGGCTGCCTCTACTGAGGGAGGAATGGTAGGCATTGCCCACAACTTCAGCAGAGGGAAATTATTATCGAGGAATGTGGATTAAAAAAAACACCAACCAACCAAACAAAAAGCCTGACAAATCTTATTTTGTTGAGATTTTTCTCCTGGGTATTTCATCTGATCACACTACTTAAGTTCTATCTGCCACTGTGTGTCTTGTCCTCAGACGCAGTCAGATTATTATTTTTTTTTTCCTCAGTACTGGGGCTTAAAAGAGTTGTAAGTGGAGGAAAGCTACTTGCATGTGAAAATACAATTAACATTCCCCATCGAACTCATAGGGGTGTATTAAAGCAACAGCTGGAACTCACTTATTGTGTGTTTGGACAGTTAAATAGATCACGCTACATAATTATCATTCTCCATGGAAAGAACCACGGAACACACCTGCACATGGACAAACAGACATCACTCAGAGCTAGGCTAAACAAAGTGCGTTTTTAAAATTGAGCTCTTCATTTCAATGCAAAACCTTAATTGCCTGGAATGTCTCAAAAGTTGCAGGTTTCATCTTATTAATTGATTCTTTGGTTTCTCTCTGTGACATCCACAAGATACAGTTTCTTCTATATATTACATTTACATTCAGCAGTCTTTTACATTAATCCATATAATTACCTTTTGTAGATTTGAAGTTGCCATGTCTTTATTCTTCATAATTGGTGCATCTATTAAGAAGAAGTGATATTTTCCTGCTATGTCCTTGTTAATTATAACTCTATCCTTCATTTACATAATAAACTTTTTGGGGCAATTTCTGCAGTAACATTTCATGCCTAATAGGAAGCAATTTGCTTTCCTTTATTAAGTACATTAAAACTTCATGCCCCAGACATCATTGACTGTAAACATTTGATTCTGCTCAAATTTAATGCACCAAGGCATTTTGCTCTGCCATATTAGGTTTATTTATGTGCTATGTTCTGGATTGTTAGCTGCTAATGAGACTTCGGCTCTTATTGCTCTAAGGCCTGAACACTAACCTCATTTTAATGAGTTCATTATTTGCTGCCTTCTGAATGGAAGACAACAAATTTTCCTTTTAATTAAAGGTCAAAACACCTCTGGCTAAGGAAAGTGTAGAGGTTATCAAATCCTTAGAGAAGGTAAAAGAATGACTTTTTCTGATTTTGATGCTGAGCATGGGCAGGCCAAACTGAGGTAGAAGGTGTTTCTCTGGGGACCAAAACTCCAAATCTAAGCTAAGTGATAACAATGCTAAAACATGGTATTAGTCCTCCCAAGACGTTTGGAAAAAAAAAAAAAAAGAAAAGAAAAAAAAGAAAAAGAACAGAAACCCTGAAAGTCAGCTGAAGTAATTAAAGAGGCTTTACTCCTAACCTGAAGGTCTATGTGGATCAATGCTACTGGTAAAGCATGAGCCCTTCTTTGCCTGTACAATGATTTATAGGGTGCAGAGGACAAATGCCAGATGAATTGAGCCAACAAAAACTAATCTTGTATTTCTCATTGGGGAAAGTGAGGCAAATGTGATCGATATTGGTTTTTTTTTTGTGGTGAGACAGAGTTATATGCAATTGTGTGTTTGTGCAAGTGCAAATGCACATAAAGGGGATTGGTGAATCCCTTTCTTTGAAAACAGAGTGGAAACTTTAGTCAAACCACAAAAAGGATTAATTACAAGAATTAATACACAGATCCTTGTTCTGTGTCTAGTGCTTTAGACCTGTCACCATCTTAAAAGCAGACTAACAACCATCAGTTCATGTACCTCTTGTTTGAGAAGCTGCTGATGTCGCAGTTAATAGTGTCAGAGATAGGAAAGGTATTTGGGAAAGAAGGGACCAGTATCTGTGAGAACAGCTAGTGAAAATCTAAAATCTGTTTTTGGAGGAAATCCTAAATTTGTGAAACATAAACATTGTTTAGCATAAAAACTGAAATTGTCAAAATGTCCTCAGCTCTAAGCATTATTTCTGCAAAACAGAACCAAATTCCTGATACTTGCAGGTGTTTCAGGGGTCTTCCCAGAAGCTGTGAACATATCCAAGTGCACCAGGAGAGGCCCAGGAAGGATCCAAGATTTGCAAGACTCAACTTTACTGCAATGTGGAGCAGGAAGCCCAATGTTTCATTTGGGCTCCTGGTCATACATATGGCCTTCCAGAGGCAATATTTTGAATATGAATTTTGGGCACCAGCAGAAAAAAACCTCAAGATCTTGGAGGTTTCCATCTCTGTGGCAGGGATTCTGTGGTCAGGGTGCCTGGGGTCTCCTCAGCCTATTAGGCACTCCAGTAGATAGGGCTTCTGATGGATACCTGATCCCAAGTTACTACATAGCCTGTCTATGAGAAGTGCACAATGTGGAGGGCAGATGAGAAAGGATCTAGTTCTTCAGGCAGTCTGGAAGGAGATCAAGGGAAGGAGGGGAAGTTAGGTATTTCTACTTTTCAGTGTATCTATAATTTGCTGTCATCATGAATTGTTTTATTTCCACAGACTCATTCTAGGAAATGCTCCTGGTGTGGGGGGATGTGCCAGTGTCTGGCATCCAAGGGCTACATGGCCAAGATTATGTTGCCCCCATCACCATCTGAGGAATATGACTGAGAATCCTCTCAAGAATGTGCTAACTTGCCATTACTCAAAGTCATCATTCATTTGGGAATGGATCCTAGCGCTGGATAGTGATTCCACTGCTGCAGGTTTTTTCTTTCATGTGTGTGCATAACATATATATATCTGTTCACTATATACACATTACTATTAATTTATACGTATTGTAGATATCAAATACATGCAAGTACATAAAGGTAGATATTCTTTATAGTAATTTTTCTATACATTATGTTTATATACACTGCTTAGTAAACAGGATTTTTGCCTGGGACAGTTGCCTGGAAAGGCTAGGGAATCTCTGTCCTTTGAGATATATGATTTAACTTTGAAGTTACCTCTGCTCTGAGCGAGGGGCTTGGACTAGATCACCTCCAGAAATCTCTTCCATCCAAAATTATTTTAAGATTTGATGAAAATTTTCCCTCTGTTTTTCACCTCAGGACAGTTTTCTCAGGCTACTGTGGTGCATACTTATTGTTAATACCAAGACATCTTTTAATGCATTTATTCATTTTTGTTCCTAACATCTGTCTTTAATACTTTTGTAGTTATATAGCCCCAAGGTTCATTTCTAAGCTGTTCCATGCAGCAATTTGCTGGTGGTCTGCGGAAACTTGGAGGACTACAAAGTAGCAGTTTTGCTCTTGATTTCCAGCTGAAAATTTGTAGAGGAAAAAAAGAAAAGAATACTTTCAGCGATGTTTTTTTTTTTTTTTTCACTGCAAGCAGCTGCTGCCAGGATGTGATTTTTGATTGCCTCTTCCCACTCTTGTTCCCTCCCTGAAATCTGTGCTAGGAAAAAATCTGACAATTCTTGATGTGGTCTTGGCAGTCTTCAAAGCCAATGAAATCTTCGTAGGACTACCATGAAAGAATAATAATCACAGTAGCTATCATAAGGATGATGTGAAATAGCTACTTGCTGTTTTTCTGGTAGAAAAAGTGAATTTAAAAAAAAATTAAAAATTTATGTTTAGCCCGAATATACTATAGGGTCACTGCAAGACCAGGACTCCAGGTTCCTTAATTTCAGCTTTCGGTTTGGAGCACAAATTTCTGCCATAAGGGGGACAATCAAAACAGCTGTATCTGTACTTCTTAACACACAACTTGGTGAGGAATTATAAACTCAGTGAAGCCGAGTCATTAATTTCTGTGTGGTGAGGATTTCAGCCCACTTCACATACTTATAACAGAATTTCAGTAGAAAATTCTTTAATATTGTAGTGTAGGAACTATAAAGAATTCACATTATTGACTTACTGGCTAGATTTTGAAAGGAGCTTAGGGGTTAAAGTCAGTCAAATCCTTAATGGGATTTTGAAATCACTTGTACTATTTACCTTATGCCAAAACTGATTTGAATAGCTGTTGAACAGGCGCTGGATCAATGGGCAACTGTCAGCCTTCACAGATTTACGTTACCTCTTGAGATACTTTTCACCCAGTCCTTATACAAAGGTTGTCATTCCCAGTGCTGGCTGAGGAGCCCTCGCCAATGCCCAAGAAGGCGAGCAGGACTTCGGCCATTGCCCTGCCTTCCAGAGATATAGGACCTTACTTTATTTATTTCTATGAAGTACTATACTAATCTATAGTGCCATATAAAGAATTAATAAGGAAGTCTCTGCTGGTACTGAACCCAGCAAGCTCTGTCTGCAGATCTGTTTTTTTAATTATTATTATTATATAGCTATTACTTGAGTCTGTTTAGAATTTCCTTTGAGTAACCATCTAAGTGTGAGGTCTGAGAGGATAAGTGTGTTTATTTGAAGCAGGATAGAAAGCATGTTTTGCACTCATATGCAATATGTTTACTGCAAACAGAAGAATTTATTTCTCCGTTATAAGTGTGATACCTGATTTATCAGATCTACTTCTGCTGCTATTTCATAACTCCAACCTGAAGTCAGAAAAATGTCAGGAGTCTAATTGCATTTAATTCAGCACAGAGGAATACATCTGTTCCAGTAAAATTTCAGGTAGCTTCAGCTGAATGAGATGAATGGGGTGATATTGCACCAAATTTAGTAGCTACTCATGACTAATTGCCTAATAACTTCTCTTGAAAACTCAGAAGGTGTCTTTTGGTTAAGTATGATAGGAGAGATGATGTTACGACAGTGACACAGATAACCTGGCAGTGAGAGCACCTTGACCAGGTCCACATGTGTGTGTGCACCTATATACATAGCCACGGCAATTACTGAGTCTCTTTTCTTGGCAATAAAGAATTCATAGCCAACCCCCTTGTACTTAGAAGATCTAGCAACAGAAAGTTCAAAAGAAGAGCAAGGGAACAGTCTAACAGGGCAAAAAGTATAAATTAAAATTTAAGCACATTAATAAAAAGCAGGATTTGTTTTAACCAGCATCACATAGATGAGTCAATACAATTGCTTTGAATTCTCCAACAGTATCTGACTGGTCACAGGACCAGCTGCTGGTACTGTTGGAGCAGGGTATGGTGGCACTGGTGACCTGCCAGCAGTGAAAATTGTTCTGTGTCGGCATTGTCTGCTGAAAAGATTTACAGTCTATTTGGGAAATATTGTTGGAGTGCTAACATGAGAGAGGCCAGAAAGGGAGAGGCAGAACCATCATCTACCTTTGATCAATTGCCAAAAAACCCCCACCCTAAAATAAATATTGAACAGGAGAACTATCTTGAGGTTTTAGAGGGACAACATCAAGATTTAAAATAGTATGTTAATAAAAAATTAATGCTTAGCAATTTTGATACTGTTGCAGTGAACTGCATTGGTGTCAGTCACTGTGCTGCATGTCACTGAAACAGACTGGTATTTACAAGAACTCTCAAGTGATGTTTGGTTTGTGCCAAAAAAAAGATAAAGATCAAAGTCTCCCCACTTTTATTACAGTACAGATTCATAGTAAGGGACCAGTAACATTAGCAACTACATTTTGTTTTAGTTGTATATGCTGTATTTCTTGCTCTTGTTTCTTGGTTGTTCAGAATTTCTTCTTTAAGCAAAAAAAAACCCCAAACCCAACAACAAAAAACCCCAACCTGTTATATGTGGGCACTCAGTTCTTATAAATTATTTAAGGACTGGACTAATGGAGGCTACCTTATTTATTGTTTTTAATTTATGGACTTGGATGTACTAAGGTTTAATGAAAATGGGACTTCTGCTCCTTACTGTCCTTGGAAATTATTTACATCAGTAACCTGTCATAAAAATAAAAATTCCTTAAAATTCTCATCATGGACATTTATCTCAAAAGTCTGAACTCTTACCAGCAATCTCAAATTTCAGCTTTAAATTTACTGCTTAAATACTGATGTATATACTTTGTGGTGGAATTAAGCTTTTATTTTTTAAACACACATTCAGTCATAAAGGAGAGATTGGAACAGAGGTGATATATTCAAAATTCAGGTCTGTCCTTCAGTTTTCAGGATGGGTGTGTTTGTGTGATGATGGATGTAACTAGTGGCTTTAAGAGTGTACCTCCATACATTTAAGTGTAGGGCTTCTAAAGCTTTCAGACTGGGAGAGGGGACAAGGAAACCACAGCAGTTGCTAATTTCTCTGTTCCTGCTGTCAGTGCTAAAAAGGGAGTGTCCAACATATCCAAATGTAGAGGGACAGAGTAGAAACATGGCTTTCCTTGACGCTTTCTTATCTGTGAACAGGTATTTTTAAACTCATATGCTCAGTGTGCAGACTTTTCCAGTTTTTCTCATTCTTAATTGCTACTTTTCCTTATAATCCCTTCTAAAATATGTAATGGGAATCTCAAACCATTCCCTCAAATTGTTTCAATATACCTTTCACATCACTTCTAGCACCTATACAACAACTGTGTCTAAGGGCTGTTATTTGTTTCCTCTTCACAAGTCTATTCATTGTGTACCTTCTCCCTAAAAATAAGAAACCAGGGAATTTAAGTTAATGTAATACCGAGGAGCACTATAGAATCCTATAATTATTTAGGTTGGAAAAGACCCTTCAGACCGTTAAGTCCTACCGTTAAGCCAACACAGCAAATTCCACCAGTAAACCATCTCCCTAAGCACCATGTCTACGCATATTTAAATACCTCCAGGGATGGTGACTGCACCGCTTCCGTGGGCAGTGCAGAGCAGCTTCTGGGCAGGCACAGCACTCTGCCTTTGGCCAGCAGCTACAACTCCCCAGGTCCTTGTGGGTTTCCTAAACACCGGTGGTTGTGCTGAGGTGCTCCTAGAAGCTTTGGGCATAGGTGGGAGCAAGGAGACAGGCAGCAGTCATTGTCTTTTCCCAGACTAGCCTTGCCCACCTATTTCACTGTGCCATATGTGGGGCAGAGGAAGATAGATCCTGAACAGGTAGAAAAAGTTACACTTCGTTGCACGGTAAGTGACAGCATACCTTGAAGCAAAGTGATAAAACTACTTTCTACTACTCTTTTGGAGCCAAGTGAAATAATGCCTTAGGATTGGGAAAGGGCTGTCTTTTAAATTATTGTTGAATATTTCTTGACCGTGTTACAAGTAACATACTCATATCACACAGTCTCCTGCTCATTTACCTCCAGTGACCTAGGAATACTTCTGATTTACAGAAAGCCCACATTGTGTTTAATCAATCTACTAGTTTTATAGGTACCCTTTAATCCTCAGTGGATTGCAATTAGACATCTGGTTGCAGCCTGTAAAAAGTGTAACTGTGCTAGAACTGGAGTCCCTAAAATTGACTAAGTTCACAGAAATCTATGCCAGCGGAACATTTTTCTTCATTCTGGATCAAAAGTATGGCTCTCAGGGAAACTTCTATCACTTCTCTAACCCAGCTTTCCATTGTGGTGCTTGGAGACTTCCATGCTTTTCTCAGTTTTTTTCTCAAAACTGGAGTTTTGAAAAATCTTGATGAGTAAGGATGCACTTTAAAAATCACTAGGATTAAGTTTGCTTTTTAGTAGTTTTGAGATGTTTGATGCTTGTCTAGCAGAGCTTAACTTTTTTGACCCTTCTTCCTTCTTCACGACACTGTTTTGCATTATCTAGGGAGCTCACTTCAGTGTTTTGATCGTGTTTGTTAGCTGGCATTGGAAGTTTCTGTAAAATGAAAAGGGAATCACGAGGCAAATGTTCTTGCTTTACACTATGCTCATCTATTTTACCATAGGTCAGACTGCTTCTGCTGCCCCCACATCCTTCAGGTTTAGAGTAGAGGGAGGTAAAGCCAGTTTTGTCCTCAAGGATGGGTTCAACATCCCTCTGTCCCAGAAAATCCTCCTGCTTACCACTGCTTTATCATCCTTCCTAGCTTGAAGACAGCATAATAAATTGTCCAGAGAAAGCTGGAAGATCCAAAGCAAAATGACAAAGCCCATGGTAAATTTCTGCTGAATTTTCTTGAATAGAAACAGGAAAGGCCAGTATGTTCTCCAATAAAATCAAGCCAGATCACCAAGGCTGAAAAATTTGAAATCAACCATTTCAGAGGTTCCAGCATGTTACTTCTTCACAAAACGAAGTAATTGTAGGTAAAATTGAGAACAAATCTTGCCAAGAGCCAGAGGAAATTCTTCAGGTCATAGCTGTATCATTAAAAAGTGTCACCACAGAGCAAAATTGAAGTACCACCCTTCTTCAGACTTGATGGTACTATAACATTCAAGCGGTACAATGTAATTGTCAAAAAGTAGGAATGATTTTTTCATCCCTTCTAGTGATTTCGTAGGAAGGAAACTTCTGATAACAGGGAGCCCTTCTACCTGGCACAACAACCCAATGCAGATCCAGAGACAGCAGAGACAAAAAGAGGTTTTAGGTGAATTTCCTGCCATTTGATGGAGCTGATCCCTTTCTAGATACTGCTAAATCATTCTTGACAGGAATAACTTATCCCCAGTGGTTCTAAAACTGTTACTGATAAACACCCCTTTTTGGTATTGGAATGCATTGAATTTCCCCAAGCATCGTGCATCTGTGAAGTATTTCCTGTTAGAAAAGTTAGCTTGTTCTCTCTTCAAGCTCCTCATCCCTGATTTTCTAAGTTATACAAGATGAATGCTGTGCTATGCCGTAAGTACACAAAGTGACTTCTTTGGAAAGGAGAGTAAACATTTCTAGCAAGCATTTTTAATCAGAAAGTGTTTACTGATGTCTTTTACGACATGTTTTCTTGGCTTCTTGGAAGAGAATGGGAACATAATTTTGAAATGTCTTTTTTTTCTTTTTTTTTCCTCAACTTATCATTTGTATGAGAACACATTCCTGTGGTATATAGAACCATCCACAGGGAATAGTTTTGGTGAAAGGTTCAGCCCACGCCCCTGAAGAAGTGTATGCCTTTGTAGCATAATAATGTCTGCTAATAATAATCATACAGTAAAAAACAGTGTTACTAATGTTTGTAATCCTTTCATAACTCTCACAATAGTTGAAATTTTTGGTTTTTCTCTCTTCTCACATATAGGAGAACACTGGCTGTCAATCTTTATGGTGTACACTGGCTGTCAATCCTTATGGTGAATAAGTTTCTATCACTTAAGAACAGTGATGAAAGCTAAGCTCTCCACCACATTAAATACTTGCATAGTATTATCTCAGAAAACAAAAGAGTTGCAGAAAGGTCGGGAGGTGATGTTTGTTTTTTGTTTAAAAAAATATTCCTATTTCAAGGCCACTCCCATGCATTGTGGTGGCAGGTGGAAAGTGCTATTACTGAGCCAGTTAAATTTACATCTTGAGCTTTTGATCTTTATTATAGGTAATACTTTTCTCTCTAAATATTCCCATTGCAAACTGGGTAGCAACTTGCAGTTTAAAGTACAAATCTGTGTAAATTTGGATCATTAAACTGAGAACAAGGTTCAGCAAAGTATCAACCTTTTAATTATAGGTGTTACACTAAATTTTCACTCATTTCTGAAGTGAGACGTTCTGTTACTAGATGTGGAGGAGTGCCATAATTTTATTTTATATGGCATTAGCTGTTTAAAATAATAAATGCTGGTTTTTCTCACAGGTTTTACTTGGCTAATGCTCTGCTGCCGAAATGGGATTGTTTGACAAAGTCTATATTCAAATCGTGAAAAGAATTTGCAACTGTAAGATGAGAATTTGCTAAAAGATAAGGGGTATTTTTCCACTGTGGAAAAATCTTCCTTATTCCTTAGGCCCTTCAATGGGCTCTGCATTCTCCCTTTGTCCCATCTCTGATGGGGGGAAGCCCACCTCAAACCTTTGCCGCCTGATGTTATAGTACCATCAAGCAGCCACTGGAATTACAAACTTAAGCACAGGAAGTTCCATCTAAACATGAGGAGGAACTTCTTTACTTTGGGGATGGCATAGCACTGGAACAGGCTGCCCAGAGATGTGCTGGAGTCTCCATCTTGGGAGACACTTAAAACCTGGCTGGACATGTTCATGTGCAATCTGCTCTAGATGAACCTGCTGTGGCAGCAGGGGTTGGACTAGATGATCTCCAGAGGTCCCTTCCAATCGCTATCATTCTGTGATTCTGTAAACCTAGAATATTTGATCATTGTAGTGGCAGATTAATATTAAAAGACTGGTTTTACCTACAGTTCACCTACAGTGAGGTCTTTCAGCCTTTTGTGTACATGTAGCTCTACAGGCACATGCCTGTGTCTATATATATTGCAATAAACTGTAACTTTGAACATTTACTGTGATACTGCCATAGCACAGAATATTGTCCAATATAACAACAGAAGAAAATGAAGACAATTACATATGAAAGTACACAATTCAGCCAAAAATTTTTCCCCAGTATGTTTAGTAAGTAAAATGTTTTCAAGTAATTTTACTCTAACCTGATGAGTGCTCAAAGGGCATTTCACCATCACGGCACTGTCCTCTTGTACCCTCATGTCCATGGATGGACTTTGTATTGCCTTCAGAGAAAGCTCAGTGCAATACACAGGGGTGGTTGGCCATGCCTCCAAGGTAAACCATAAAATAACAGTAAAAGAGGAATAAACTGCCTTTTCTAAAAACAGTTTATTTTCCCCTATGGCTTAGTCCAATGTAGTATCAGCTACCAATACATGAAGGAAGAGAAAAGAATTTCCTCTTACCCTTCAGGAGAGATGTAAAGTTGAGTGTAGGTAATTTTATATTCAAGTCTCAACCAACATCCTGATTTTTGGAAATTTCTAAGCCCCACTTTGGCATCATCCGAGACTCTTGAAATCGATGTGACTCTTGTCACCTCAAAATGTTTTCTTACATTAAGCAAAAAAATGACAAAGCGTCATTAGTTCAAGGCTTTGCCTCTTGCAGCTGAGCTTTGAGACATACCTGCTGCCTGAAGGCTGAGAGTAAATCCCCGCTGTCTTTACCACCAAGCTGCTCCATAATACCCACCTTGCAATATTTATAGCAGCGATGGGTACCTTTTATTTCCTGATAATGTACTGGCAGGCATGCTCCCAGTTACAAGAGAAATAATAGTGAAAGCATATGGGAAGCCTTATTCCCTTTACTAATAACAAATACAGTGGAATTACACTTTGTAATACCACAGACATATTTGTTTATAATGCATATAAATCTTGGGATACATTACTAGGAAGACACATGCAGAGCTTTTTTATTAAAGAATTCACATTCTGCAGCTGAACCTTTTTTGTTTTTTTTTTTACATGGGTTATTATTATTAGCCATGCAAAGCACAGCCTCAGCAATTCACACTTATGCCTGGAGCTCCATTAAAGATTCGATAAATTAATGAGATTATTGAGTATTTAGTCTCTATTAATTATAGATCTATATAGACTAATGATTATTTAGCCATGTGTATTCAATTAATTTCCAAACAGTTGTGCTAATTTGTTGAAAAACTACAGTAAATATTATTACAAAGGGGGTCTTCACTCTGTATAGCCCTTAGGGATTAAATATTACTGGAAAATAGCCCTGATCCAGGGTCCTCTAATCTTCATAAAACCAGAGAATGGTTAGATTTGGAGCAAACCTTAAGGATCATTTAGTTCCAACCCTTCTGCCATGGGCAGGGACACCTCCCACTAGACTAGTTTGCTCAAAGCCCCATCCAGCCCAGCCTTGCACGCTTCCAGGGATGGAGTATCCACAATGTCTCTGAACAACCTGCTCCAGTGTCTCACCACCCTCACAGTAAAGAATTTCTTTCTAATATCTAATCTAAATCTCTCCTCTTTCAATTTATAACCATTACCCCTTGTCCTATCACTACATTCCCTGATAAAGAGTCCCTCTCCAAGAGTCCTCTCCCCCCATCCCTTGTCCTTCTCTCTCATATTCTATTGCTCTTCACTACGCTACTTTTCTCACCCAAGAGGAGGCCAGCTGTGTCCTCCCCCCTCTCCAAAGACCAGGACCACAGTCAGAGCTGCTCTTATTGAGAATATTTTTGACGCCAAATGCCCCTTGATATTGAAATCAATATCAAAACTAAAACAATCCTTATCTTGGCATTGTATCTACACTATTAATGAGCAGGCTAATGTACAGACCTCCAGACTTCTGATGAGTTTAAAAACCCAGGGAATGGAAAATTATACTGTTAAAACAATTGGATCTCAACCAAAAAAGCACTTGTGCTTTCAAGAATCACTGACAGTTTTAAGAGCCAATATTTCATGAGTTTCAGGGAAGGCAAGCAAATACACTATGCTGTCAAAAACGTGAATCCAAACATTCTTTATACAGCCTTTACTTGAAGGTCTGAGGTTTTGGGGTGAAAAACATATGTTCTTGAAGCCCATGGCTTTGATGCAATCTGATTCAATCTGGCAGTTCAAGTGTAATTTTGATACAACTTTTAGAAATTGCTTAAATGCTGATATGTTAGATTTAATGTGTAATGTAAAAGTTACATTAATAATTCTGGCTTTTAGATAAAATGAAGAGGCAGTAAAAACCTGAAATATACATTTCCTAGGATATTCTCATATTAAAAATGTCTCTCAGCAGAGTATGAATTATTTGCTTTTTTTAATTCCTGGAAGGTCAGCAATTCCAAAGTTCCACTTAATTATGAACTTTTGGATATTTTTTTTTAATATTCTTCAAACTGTCCACTTTTCTCTTAACCTGCTGGAGCAGATGAGTTGGCAGAATATAATTTTGTTTAAATCACATTCCGTTGAAACCTTCTGTATTTAATAAATCAACATTTTGCCATGGGAAACTGTTTCACTGGAGCAGTCCAAGTTGATGGAGTAACAGGAATATAAACTTCATTTCCCTCTGCCTTCCCACTTTACCATTTTGGAAGGATTTTTCACCCATTTAGTCCAAGGGGTTAGAATGAAGAAAAACTAAAATTCTAATCTTTAAATCTTTGAATTTCACCATGCCTTGGTCAGAAAGTAATGGGAAGTAGGTACTAGTTTTAATATATATATTTAGTGATTTTTTTTTACAAAATAAATGCCAATTAAATGACTACATCAATTAAAAAAATTAAACTCTCTCAGATAACTTATTCAGCCTGATCAGAAGTTAAAAATAGGGTGGATATCATGTGCCAGAGGAAGCGAATGTGTATCATGCCATAGGTCCCACTTCTGTTTGGGTGCTGTCTGGATGAAAACGTGAACAGCAGATTAAAAAAGTGCTGGTAATATGAAGAAAGAACAAAAATATAGAAAAGAGTAAGGTTTATATGCAGTTAGAGAAACTGTCGCAGCTTGGTAAATGGTATTTATGATTTGTGCTCCTGAAAGGGAAAAAAAAAATACTCATCTGTGGCTTTATTTCCTCAAGAAAATATGAAAAATTAACATTGAAGCAATGTTTTGCTAATAGGGTATGTTTGGGAATGGGGAGGCATTAGTTTCTTCAAGTGAAATTTAAAACAGGTGGTCACTGGTTCTGCTTTTCAAAAATGAGCCAGAGGTGGGATAATGGCTTTACTGCTCAAATTTAATGGCCTCAGAAAGGAAAATATTATTCTAACCTTTTCTAGCTTGTCATAAATCTTACTGATAATTAAGCAACAAAAAAGGAGATTCTTTTTTTAAAGGAATCCAAGATTTAGGATACCCTGTCTCACAAAAACCCCCAAATTAATGAAAATTCAATCAACTTCACGGATACCAACTTGTTGAAACTACTTTTCTTTCCCAAACCGCATCCATGTATACTTTAACCTATCCACAGAACAACACCTGTGAGTTCTATGGCCTTGGATGACAGACCTGGGTAAGACAAACTCTGAACTCTAAACAGCCAGAGTCACTCCTAAAGAAACTCTCAGGTCTGAAGGACAAGACATTGCCTTAGTAGTCTTTCTGTGCCAAACATAACTGGAAATGCAAGAGCTTTTTTATTTTATGCTCTACTAATCAATGATAAATGCTGGAGTTTGACATCAGAAAACTTTAATATATGCAATGTGTTGCAATAAATCAAATCCTAATGAACAAAAACACTGTTCAGAAAGCTCCAGAGTGTTCTTACTAATTCACTTGTATGCGGGAAATTATGAATAAGTTATCCTTTTCATTTTCTTGTTAATTTTGAAAATGAAATTCTATTAATGTTAAAAGAAAAGTTGTATTTTGTTTTTACCTTGGCTTTTCTTAAGAGAAATTTTATAAAATATTCCGAGTAAAATATTGTAACTATTGAATTTAGACTAGATTATCTCTGAAAGTCCCTTTCAGCCTCTACCATTCTGTGATTCTGTAATTATAATTTATCATATTTCATATTTCCATAAGAAATTTAGAAATTTTGTCCACACAAGATGACATGATAAATCGCCAAATAGTCTTATATTATAGTAGTATAATGGCCTATGAGACCGAAAAAGTCTTTGTTCTTTTTTAGAGAAGTGTATTAATAGCAATAAAAAATATTTTAATGTACCTATTGTAGAACTAACAAATTGGGTTTTTTTACAATGTCATATTTAATAATAAAAACAAGAATGTGAAAGAAATATAATTTTAATAAATTAAAAGACAATTGCACTCTAAGGTTCAATGCAGATGAATCTTGATTTTAGGACCACTGTATATTCTGGCACAGACAGAAGACTAATTGTAAGGAGAAGTATTATGTTATTAGGACAATGTTTCCAGAATAAAAGGTTGCCATCAAAATAAAAATGTAATGTGTAGCTTACTCTCTGTGGGTGATGATGCTCTATCGGCAGTAGTCCTCAAATTACTTTTGCTTCTTATCTCTAAGAAAATCTCTGCAGAATCATTGCCTTATGTGTTTGGCCCATAAGGAACGAAGTTTTATTCCTCTCACCTTCTGTGCTTATTGTAGTGTTTGCATATTGTGTTTGGTGCCTGCAGAAAATGATTACAATTGGATACAAAGCTATGCTGCATCCGTGTACATCGCTTGGGAAGGGTGTGTTCAGAACAAGCACCATAAAAGGGCCGTGTAGATGGCAGTGCTAATAAATGCATGGATAGGACATTAAAAGCCATGAAAAGAAAATGAAAGGTAAGCTAGAATTGATGTTGATATCATGCTACTGAACTGAGAACAGGCTGGCAATGAAGCAGCGACGGGATTTACTGGAGAACCTTGTTGCTGCCTGCATGTGTGCAGCAATAAATAAATGGTAGCTCTCCTGACCCTGGGGAATGACTAATCTGTACTGGCAGAAAAAATGCATGAAATAAGGGGAAATCTCTCTGTGAGGGGGTTCAAAGGAGTAGGGCAGTAAACTGCTAAGTCTGTAAACAGAATTGAGGTGCCCTGTATAGCAAAGCTGGAGGGGGTGTTGCATTTAGGATGTGTTAACCTCTAACTCCCAGCGGGTGCTTCCAGTCATGCATGCACCACATGGCAGAAAACAAAGTGATCTTATAAAATTCCTAAACAAAGGGGGTCTGGGAATCTATGGAAGGGGAAGGTTTTTCAGGAACTTCCCAGCACTGTTGTCCACATTTGCACCATTTTATAAGTTCATGTGAGCATGGGTGAAATTTCATAAGTGCTGCAAGCTGCTAGCCCAATTAACATCGTCACTGTCATGTGTCTTCGTACAAATACTCCCAATCAACCCTAATATGGAGACAACAGAAGCAATTGAAAAAGAGCACGATACTTATGGCTGTGGAGCACTGTCCTGCTCTCTGAACATGGAGAACAGTCTGCCTCTCCTCCTGGGGCACTGGCGGTTGCATGTAACTGTAGCGTGGGCTATGGGAATGGAGAACAAGGCAATCTCCCCCGTGTGTTTGGTTCAGCCTGCCATGTATCTTGACAATGACAAAGTAACGCCCCACCCTCCCCCTAGAATTAGCTGAAACTATAATGGAATTTGAAAATACAGATGGATGGATCAGCAGTCAGTATTGGTGGTGCAGTCCTAACCTGGTGCGCGCAGATGTTAGCCTTATTCTAGAGACTGGCATCTAGAAAGTCAACCATCTGCAGTTTCTTACCATCATCCTTTGAAAGTCCTAGAGATGCTGCATTGCCACAAGGTCTGATATAAAGCAAGAGACTGATAGACACCATTTGGTGCCCAAGACTCCCAGATGTGTACCTGTTTTCATCAGCTGGCAGAAGCTGTGATAAGTGTACCTTCTTGAGAGCTCCATTGCTTCACTAGCAAATAAGGACGGGTTTACCCATCACTTGCCATCGGGGCTCTCGGTTTTAAACTGGAGAGCCTTGATTTGTGTCTCCACAAAAGGTTGGAGAGTTGCCATGCCAATGGTGATAGGTCAAAAGCTCACCATCAGGTCTAATTGGTTGGCATATGATTGAAAACCATAATGTGTCATATAGTGTTTTATTACAGCTCATGTTTTCACAGCAAAGCCTGAAAACTTTGCATGATTTTATCTTCTTTTGCTTGGCCTGTCACCAGAATATTATCTGGTGACATAAACATAAAAGGCAGGATGATTTTCTCATTAAATTTGATTTTTTGTGTTTGTGCTTATGATCATTGCAAAAAAACTCAATAAACTCTGATGCACAGACATCCCCTTCAGCAGTGAAATAACTGTATCAAACCGTCACAATTTCAAATGTTTAATGAAATGATTCTTTTTTGTTGTTGGTGGTTTTTATTTATTAGAGTAGCTACACACAGACCATATATGAAATTTCCTAAATAAAATAGTTTCTTGCAAAGTGAATTTCTCCAGATGAATCAATGTGTTTGTATGCAAAGCACTCTTCTCTGACAAACTCTGCTGAAAGCAATATATGACTCATTCTAACTGTTCCAGGCTCTGCATGACTCATGTTGAACGATGGAGTCAGAAGGTCATTTGTTCTTACGCCTCTGGAAAAGTATTTGGACTCTGTGTATGTCCAGAGGAAAAAGAAAACCTGATGAAAATTGTCCATCCCCTTTGGGAAAACCTAAATTTTCCCATAAATGAACACACAGCTTGCTAGAAGTAATGGTCACATCCCAGATTTTGACCAAAGACATGGTACTCTGCTTCTGATTTACGAGTTTTGAAGTTCCACATGCGGCCATTTAATGTTTACCTTAAAAAATGGTAATTAATACACACTCTTCATTTACCATGAAGAAATTTTGCAGCCTACAGGGACACCAAGCCCCGTGTTTGAGGTGCAGTTCTCACTAGACTCTTATTTTGCCATCTTCCTAAACTGGATTTTGGCAACTTTTACCTAAAAGCCCTTACATTAATCTGCCTGTATGGAAAGAAGACAGGTGGAGATGTGTAACATTAGAAGTAAAATGAATGAAGGAGTCTATGGCCATATTCACAGAAGAGACAAAGAAGATCATAAGATTTGATATAATTTGTGGGAATATATGCATATGTATGTATATGGATAATCGATCAATTGATCAATCGATTGATCTGTCTAAGAATTTGAAACCAGGAAGAGTTGAAGTGTTATATTCATACTACATTATGATACAGGAATGGGCAGAAAATGCCTAGTTAACTATCACTAATTATTTTAAGTTTCAAAATCCTTTTTTTATCTTTGAGATTTTCTCTATTATCTCACCTGTTTGTCCTTCCATCCTTCCATCTATTCACAGTTTTTCTGAGCATTGTAATTTTTAAATCATTTGAATAATGCTAATGGAACTAAATTGAGCTTTTGCTTTAAGTGTTGTTTCTTCTGCTCACATTTGGATGACAAAGGCATACTTTAAACTACTTAAGTAACACTGCTACTGAAGTAACTGCATTCTGTATGGCATTCATGGTAATGTGTTTATTGCTGCATCAAGTGCTTTTAAGGCAATAATTATGACTGCTTTTTAAGTATGCATTGGCTAGCCTTTCTAGAAAGGTATTTGATCATTTCACAGAGTGCGCTTTTGCTATATAGGAAGCAATTGTTATTGCTTATTTTAAACTAATAAACATTGTTTTAAAACTCAGGGTAATGGAGGCCTCTTGAGGCTGATATAAAGGAGCCATGGGTTTTGGTCACTACAGATTCCCTAAATCATATGAACGTTTAAAGTAAATTAAATGAAGCTAAATTAAATAGAGTACCACATATATCCTGGAAATATACTCCAACATGATACAACCTATGATTTCAGAATTATTTTGGAGATGGCATTCAAGACATCAGTACAAATCCAGGAAATTAATGGAAGTGTAAACAAAGGAATTCCTGTGCCACAAGACAGGGATGCTGAGCACAGGCTGTAAGCACTAGATATTTCTGAATTAGACCAATAACTGAAAAAGCCTGCCCTTTCTATATTTTAAAAGATATTGTACTGTTTTTTAAAATTTCAGAATTGTTATTATTTTTCAAAATTAAATTCTATCTAGTTCTTACAGCTAGTTAAAAGGCTGGAATAATAAAGGAAGATTTTTCTCTGTTTTATTTTTAAATTGTTTTGGTTGCTTTGTAAAAGATTAAATTTATTTTCTTTGGAAAAAAACCCAACAACTTCAGATTTGTGATAATTCTGTGATGTTTGTACAATCAATATCAAATTACACTGCTTGGAGTCTTGTAGCCCTGCAGACAAAAATCATCATGCCCTCTGGGACAGAAGAACACCAAATGAGTTTTCAAACGTTTAGGAAAACCTTGGTTACACCCTGTGGCACAGGTACCCTTTTAATGAGCGGGACACACAAAAGGAACATAATTGTCTCAACTAACAAAATGAAAAAGCTAGAAAATTAGAGCTGCCAGAATTTCTTTTCTGGCAAGACCATATAGAACTCTGTGGAGACCTCCCATATCTTCATTGGGAAACCTAGCAGATGAGGGAACCCCAAACTATTATAATTCAGGCAGGGTACTCAGAGAGACAGTTGATCTGCCAGGCTGCCAAGGAGGAAAATAATTTATTTGTTGATGGCAAAGGAATGGTGTTTTTTAACTACATTGTTACTGAAATTCTGAATGAAAGAACAGACTTTATTGAAAAAAAAAAGTGTGGAACATTTTGTGTGATGTAGCTTGATAAGGCACTTGAGAAATATTCAACACTCAAATTATTGCAGGAAGAATTGGGTGATTCAAGAGACTGAAACAAGGAAAATATTGAATGAACTGTCATCTCTGCTGAGACAGAATGGACTAGACACTCCTATTTTTAAAAAGATTGTCTGATTATTAAAATTTTCTTACAATACCTTCTCAGCTGCTTTTAAAATTAATTTTTAAAGTCTCTAAGAGCATCCAAAAGAGAGAGCTCCAGAATTTCGCTTCATTGAGCTCTTCACTGCCACTCTCAAGTGCTTTAAAGGGTGACATAAGAACAACATGGCCTATAATGACTAAAGCTTGGCTGTCTCTTCTAGCTTCCTAGGGTCATACATCTTCTGGTTTTAGTTTCTCCCTGTATTGTCCATTGATGTGGTTACTTTACTGGCAGGAATTTATTATTATAAAAAGGCTGTAGGGGTGACTATTGTGTTTTACATTATCAGCAAGGAAACAATTGCCGTTTGCAGCTTATTCTGAAGAAAAAACCTGCAAATGAATGAACAATAAAACAAAGGTTTGTTTCTAGCGCCTCTTTAGAGCAGGAGGAGTTTCAAATTTTGCTCAAGCACTGTGGATTCTGGAGACTGATACATTTGGAAGTAACTGGATGCAGATTGGGGTATTGGTCTGCTTTAACTTCCATCATAATCTTCCCTACAGTTGGGTGTGAGTGTAGGATGGGTATGAGAGAGTGAAGCATCCAGAGAAACTCTTCAGAAAACTGAGTTAGAAATCCAAGTATCAATGATAATCATCCCTCACTCTCAGTTCTGGTCTTGACCACTGCTGGCAAATTTCTACAGAAAGCTGTGTGTATTTTGTGACACTACATACCAAATGATGTGAAGAGGTGCAGAAACATGTTCTTGTCTGTTGTGTAATAAAGCTTCCTCATCCACATGCCTGGCTAGGGTCTGTACCATCAACTCCAAAGAGCATGAGAGGTAATTCATCCCAGCAGGAATGAGCATTGCTCTACAACAGTTTATTAAATTCCTTCTTTCAAAGGGTATATAGACTTTTCATGGACAGGGAAGAAGATTTACCCACAGCAGCACAGAGAGCTTTACCCACCCTGTGCCCACCCACAGCTTTGTACTGACTATGCTTCTGCTGTGCCTGGTGATGTGGCCCAGCCATTTCTAATTATTCCACCTGAAAGCAATCATCCTTGCAGAATGATCAGAAAAAGCATATGCTGGAGAGATTCAGTTATTGAGCTCAGCCTCCTGCTGAGTCAGTATGCTTTAATTTGGAATTATCAGAAAAGATGTAACTCCAACATGAATTTTTGCTTTAAAATACTAAAATGAGGAGGAAATCACAGTCTTCATGTGTTCAAGGCATTTTAAAGATGCTGAAGGTCAAAGACACAGTGTAGACTTGTGGAAGTGAGGAGGTGTCAGGGACTAATGTAATTTCCACTGAAGTAAGTGAACTGAAGGTTAGAGTGGAAGAATGGGGCAAAAGGCAGAGGGGCTATTTGGTGCTGCAAGGAGAAGAAGGGACTGCAGTCAACGGTAACCCAAATGACATTCCCAAGTGTTGCATCATCATTTTAGAATATCCCATAAGCACAAGGATGCTCCTGCCCTTATAGCAACAATTAGAGGGAATACATAAAAGGGAAATGTAGCTTTTAGAGAAAGAGGCTTTGTGATATGATGGTGCTGGGACCAGCAATTTTTCCCTGATTATCAGCTCCAGCTGGGAGAGTGGGGGAAGAGAGGGAAGCAGGTGGCTCCTGAGAGGGCCCACCTGGAAGAAAGTGCTAGAAGGGAAGCTGTGCTGCAGTGCAAGAGTGAAGAGGATGCTAGAAAGTGAAAGGCTAATGCTTTTTTTTTTTTTTGTTTTTTTTTGTTTTTTTTTTTCTCCTTCTCCTCTCTTCACTTACTGAAGAGTAAGAGCCTTAGCTTCCATTGTGATCTTGCAAGGTTTTATGAGTTAACAATAGAAACCGTATTTGTGAAAGGTGTTGAAAAAAGCCATGGTTGCTGCACTGAGCTCTTCCTGGGTGAGTAAATATTGTATTAGCTCATTCTATAGCAATAAAAAAGAAAAAAAAGAAGACTTTAGCAAGTTCTTACTACCTGTTTGGGTAATGCATCTCTGTGTGTTTGTCAAGTTAACACAAAACTTCTGCTTTTAAAGTTTCTTTTTCTTTCTGTATCGCAGTGTCAGGCACAGCATAACCAGACATTTCTAGTTGGTTTTCTTTGGCTAAATCAATAATGTTAATGTTCCTGGACTTGTTGTGTGCTGGGAACCAAGATAATTTGCAAGTACACGAATTCAGTAATTCTGCAAATTAACCGATGAATTCCTGAGTCTTTTGCTTACTGAAATCAAGTAGTGAGATAATACATGGGTAGCAGGGAAAGGGAGAAATTCATTTGCAGAGGCTTGCTAGGCTCAAGATAGATCTCTGCAAAGCTTGGGAAAATAGCTTTCTGTGGCTCTGCTGAGTTCCTGTTTAATTACTTAGACAGATATGACCTTGTACAACTTCTGTAATACAAGGGACTAGGAGATCTTCTGTGGTAAACAGAGCCCATAATAACTCCATTCTCTAATCTTCATTCCTTTAGCCAATACCACACTTTATAAAAACTATATATATATAACCCTGAAGTGCCTAATTGAGAAATGGCTTTGTGAGGGGATGAAAACATTTGAGTTGCAGGAAGTAATTACACAGGAACAGCGTTACTTGTCTTTTTATTGTTACATACAAATGTTGTTATGAGAAGACTTGTTCCATCGTGTGTCCTTGGGGTTGGTAGTTATTACATGTTTGGTCACTGGAAATAAAGGCCTAAGAGCTGTAAGCAAGTGATGTTATTTAGCTGTATTTTTCATACATTTTATGAGGTGTGTAACTGTTCATTTGCAGTGTTCTTGCACGCACCTGGGAAGCTGGCATGTGTGAAATCATTCCCAAGGGATATGGGTGTCTGTGGCACCTTAGGGAGGGCCTGACAAATCTTCTGTAACTGCAATGTGAACCCATGTTTTGTTTGCGGTGACAAATGCTAAGAACTGAAGGAATCATAGAAGTAGCAATGTGGCATAACACAGTGAATTGCACTGTGCTGAGAAACTGTTTCATTACAAACACTGCTTTATATGGTTCTCTTGTTTTTGAAAGCACTATATAAATAACAAATATTTTATTTTACATTGGTGATGCTTGTTTTAAACTTGCATTGCTGGGGACAGGATGAATTGAGTTTTGAGGTGCATGGCATTATAAATGTGGATGGGGCCATTGCTTGATTTTTATTTTTTTTTAGTGAGTGGTTTTGGGCTTTTTTTTTTTTTTGGTCCTAACTATAACTGGAATATACAGTTCAGGAAAGAAATAAGATGGTCCAAATTCTACCGTGCTCTTGTTGAACAACCTAGAGAAGAACCTGTGCTAATTCTTCTATCTATCAGAGCCATTCTCACTTCCACTTTATCATACCTTAGAGGACTGGTGCAATCTGCCCCTAAACATCATGGTGAACTTTGTGTGTCAGAAACAGCCTCTCAGCTGCTGTGAAAATGCAACCTTCTCTGAGCAGCAGGCCACAGATGCCGATTCAAAATGTGTGGCAATGCTTTGACATCACTTAAATATCAACCTCTTAAATATTGTCTCCCTTTGCTATTTTTCCTTTCAAGCAAAGAAGCTGCTCTGCCTTAGGGCAGGCCCATTGGTTCTTAATTGCCTCCTTCCCCAAGTGACTTGGGAGATTGTTCTCTAACTGGCTGTAATTATCCTTTTCTGTAAACTAACCAAAGTACACTCTGATTTCGGTGTTATGTTCATTAGCAAGCATCCTGTTTTAAATGTTAATGTATTCTGGGAATGTCCGTTCTATAAGAATGGACTGATTTGCGTAGCAAGTGTTTGTGAAATACCCCAAGGAATAAATCTGTACCAAGTAACTGATTTGAAATGAAATCCATGATGCTGAGGGCAGAATATCAATGGATGGTGAAGTTGCAGAGTTGATTTACGTGTGAATGTTGTCTAGAAGAGAGGTAAACTTTGTATTGTCTCCAAGAGTCCTCAATGTGAAGGCTGGTTCTGAGCTTGTGCCCGCAAAAGATTTCTCCCTGTGGCAGGTGTTTTTGACATGATTTCTTGCTTGAGGTGAAGAGTGGACTTGAGTGGCACTATCGGTGTTTTTGTGATGAGAGTGGACTTCTAAATTAGTGCTGGCGAAACGTGGGAAAAAGGAAAGCTTCCTTTCATACCTTGACTCAAATGTAATCCATAAAAAGGAAGATTTACCACACATTCCTTTAAAAATAATTTTAAAAAAAAGTCCTGAATCCTAACAGATGCTTTTTCTTGTTATTTTCAAGATAATCAGCAGTGTGGACTGCTGAGTTCTCAGATGGGTAAATGTGTGCAGCATATAAAAGTGATGCTGAATGCTTTTAACAGCTACTGCTCTGCCACCCAGCTCCTGCTCCAGCCCTTGAATCTGGAGTCTCCTCTAATAAGCAATGAAGCACGGCTCTTCTGCCAGCCACAGGTGGAAAGGTTTGCCTAGTAATGTTGCTGATGGCTGGATAATAAAGGAGGTGACTCAGTTTTTTTCTTCTGAGCAAGATATTCCAGTCAAAAGCATGATTTTGAATTTCCAAGTGACTCCATGAGGACACTATTATAATAATAGGGGCTCTTTAACCAATGTAGAATATTAGACTTCCTTAGTTGAGCAAAATACGTCAGCAAAAGACACTCTAAAAAATGTGCAGGTGGAAAGCTATTGCTGAAAAAGTTGTTCCACAATTGCCTTTTCAGTTAATTTCCTCTTGTATATAAGCCCTTTCTCAGAATGTTTTACCATATATTTCCGGAGAGAGAAGGCACTTGATCACTGAGTTTGTGCACAGCGCTCAGATCTCAAGACGCCAGGCACTTGGAGTACATGGTGCTAGAAATCAGACCTGATGAGCATTCATATGCCTGGTTTAGCTAATAGAATTATCTGAACTGTTCTGGTGTACAAAATAATTTTAATAACGTATGAGACTATTGCTTTTGCTGGGTTTTTTGATACCTCTCTTAAGGAGCTGGATGAGGAGGCAGATGAATACAGAAGTTGTAAAAGTGGAAATAAGAACTAAGAAACAAAGTAGAAATCTGTGTTTAAAAACAAAAGGCTTTCTTATTGTTCATGAAAGCATCACGGTGTTTACAGGGAAAAAAAACCCTCTAGAATGAAGGCTTGAGAATGTGATGTTGCATGCTTAGGAACCTCAATTAATCCCTGAATCTGATGATTCCCACATGTTGAAAATGGCAAGGAAATTACCTCATGTTATTAAGTTCTGTCTATGCTTTCCAAGTTGACACATCTTTGAAAATTACTCTGAACAAATCTAATGGTGTCACTGGATATTACAGATTATGAAGATAAGTTTAAAAGAGCCACCAAAGAATATTCTGTGGGCTTTTTGTCATATCAGATGGATATGTCACTTGGTAAAGTATAGGGTATGTTTCTATACTGTAACTGGTAACTTTAAATGCTTGTCTGCTAATGAAAATTATCCAGCTAATTCTTGTAAGTCAAAATGTAACTAACTTTTTCAGGCTTTTTTTCCTTTTACTCTTTTCATTATTTTTAAATACGGTGATAGTTATGTGAGATTTTAAAAGGCAACCATCTTCCATTGCTCTGTCTACTTTTCAAAAATAGTAAAAGAAAGAATACAGAAGATGCCTCTAAATGGTATTATGTATGTGTCGCCTACATATCTGTGCACATAGGGAAATGTATGCACACAGGGAAAAACAAATTAACACAGTATAAAACATAGGTTGTTATCTAAAATTTCAGATGTCTCAGCAGCGAACTTGCTCAAGAAACATATTCTTCCTTTTATGTAGCTTAAAGCAAGATCTGTCTGTTATTTGAGGTATAAAAAGTCTCCTTTGTCCCCAAGCGCTGTGGGTGAATCCCTTAAGCAGAACCTATATAAGCAAGAGGCAGTCTGTACATTCGCTATATGCATTTCTGTATGAGGCCATCTCTATGTATCAATACATATAAGCATGCAAGCATCTCTGTATGTACATGGGTAGACTCTTAAAACAATATAAGGTTATGATTTCAAGATCTGCTAGCTACACTTATGCACTTTCAGCCTTTACTAAGAAATGGAGCTTGCCGGCTTTTTCAAAATTTGTCTCTATTTTTGTATACATGTTTGCACATACACGTGTCTAGGACGGTATCCCCTAATTCTTGCCTTACCTTCACGTCGTTGATGTTCATCCTCGTTCCCTCCTTCCCAACAAATATGTCATCTATGTCAACCAGAATGTACCTATCCAAGGACAGCGTGAGCTTCTTCCCCGAAAGGAAAGAGATGGCATCAATAAAGATCAGTTTGTGCAACCAGAAGGTCAGGTTGTTTCCAAAAAGCACTCTTTGAATCCCATCATGAAGCCCCAAATCTTGAATGACAGTTGCATACAGAGCAGCCTTTGGCAATCCCACAGGGGGTGGTCTGGAGGCCTGCAGTTCGGTTAAAAGCACAGGTTGATAGGTGGAATGGTTAAACTGGAAAACTGACCAGTCTTCGCCGGGCAGTGGACCTTTCTCAACCCTTGGCGCTTTGGTAATGCGCAGCAAGGGAGACTGAGAGTTTACCACACAGTCTTTGAGGGCTACGTTATTGTAAAGATGCAATGGCAATCCTTTTAGTTTTGTACTTGGGACGCTGTTCTCATTGGCTTTATGAAAACCAATTATACTAACACTGTATTCCACACAGTATTTTTCCAGAAGCTCTCTATTCCATGAGTCCATGGATACGTACTTCAAAATATTCTCATATATAACAATTGTGTATTTTCCTCTTCCACTGTCTGTGAGAGGGGGAATATCCCCCTTAGCTGGTGCGATGACCATGTGGTACTGAAATCTGCTGGACTCAAGGATGGCTATGATGTCTTGCCCCAGCTGGGAGTACTGACTTTCCACAAACAGGAGGACAGTGGGATCGGTTTTAGATGGATCAATTGGCTTAGCGGTTTTCAGCTCCACAGGCCTGTATGGTAGAAGCTTGACGTCTTCACACTCAGCTTCTCCGGTCGTTTCCACAAGGGCCATTTCCTGCTTGTAGCCGGTGTAGAGGTAATAGGCAGAAATGACGATACTTGCTAAACAGAAGGTTGCCAGGAGAATGACCAGTGTTCTGAAACTTCTGCGGAGCTTCACAATTAGATTCATCTTTCACAGGACTTCCAGCTTCTGTTGGACTTGCTGCTTTTTTTGTTCTCTCTCCCTAAAGTGCCATAGGAATGAGGAGATGCGGAGGTGCCGATTCCCCTCCCAAGACATTCATGTGACCATTGCAGTGCATTTATGAAGCTGTCGGGGAAGTTATAAAGCTGTTGGAGTGGGAAGTCAAAGGATCCGGAAAGCTAAATTGAAAGAGGTTTTCTCAGAATGCAGCAGCTGCCAATAATCAATGAAGAGGCCTCTTAACATTATCTGCAACAAGAAGTAAAAGAAGAGTAAATAAAATAAAATCCATAAAGCAATTAAAAACACACATTACCAAGGGCAGTGATTGATACTGGCAATCTGAGTTAAGAGGGAAGTTTATGAACAGTTCAAGGAGCACTCAGTGTCACTTGCTTTCTTGATGTATTAAGCTGTGTTAAACAGGTTTCCCATATTCTTAGGGTATAAAAATAAAGTTGAAACGTAACTTTTTGAGGACATGTATCTCTTCATGTATGGGCACTTAGATGAGTGCCCTGGGTATGACACCTCCAGCTAAAAGACTGGGGCTTTGGTCTGTCCCTGCTGGACTGAAGAATGAGGTGTTTAGATCTGACCGCCTGGCCAGCTCTGAAGCCTTTGTGCGAAGTCCTGGTGGTTCTACCTAATTTCAGGGAAAATTACCATTGGTAACCATATGTCTTGTAGGCAAGTAAAAATAACTAAATCTATCGATTTAAATAAAAATTATGTTCTTTCTGGATTGTTTATATTGTTTACCTATTGGAAAAACATCAGACTGTAAACAATGATTGATTTATGAATTACAAGGAAGAACACCCACCCTTTCCAAGGAAGACACTTGTTGCTTGGTGTGCCCTCCTCCATAATATTAGGTTCCGCTTTGAGATTAATTCTGAAAACCTCCATTCTTAAACTTTACAGACAAAACTGGAAAATGCTTGTAAGACAGGTATTGAAGAAGTTTGCTGAGCAGTATGTTTTATTGGTATATAGTTCTAAGAAACCTCTGTAGAGACCCAGACTACAAGAAACCACCTCAAACACTTGATTAAGAGTGTTGACAGGATAAGGGTGAACACGTTGGAGAGGAGCGGTCCAGCCCACCACAGCTGGACCCATTCCAGGGACACTGAACACCTTGGTGAGGCAGCACTTTTATGGGTTTCCTTCCTTACCTTGCAGGGCCATGAATCCTCACTGGGTAATCGAAGACTCTGGTGTGACCACCCTCCTAGCCCCATCCAGCTTTCAGAACCACTGGGCCTAGGTCTTCCTATTCCTTTTATCTGTTCTCTCTAACTACATCATTTTTCTGAAATGGCAGCTTAATGACATGATGCAATGCTCACATTCATAAGTTTAATTATACTTCAGAAAGGTTACCTTGGTTAAAAAACATTAATTGTTGTTTGGACTGCTCATCTGTCATTTTACCTCAATTCTGACATTGGAAATCTGTGAGCGTGAGTTGCCTCAATCTTGGGATGTGACAGCCTCTTGGTTGTGTCGGTTCAGGATCTTAACAATGCAAGTGAAAAGTTCTTAATTTTGCTTTAAATGCCTTGTATAGCACAGTCTAGTATTACTCTACTGCTTGTGGAAGCTTATCAAATAATTAACAGAGAGCTGAGGTAATTGTGAATTAAGAGGTCTGCTGGCTCATAAGAGGGCTTGTTGCTCTTCCAGCAGTTTAGAGAGAGGGAGTTTTTGATGAGGCCATCTGTGACTTTTCAGGTTTTTATCATTATTTATCCTGGAGATCCGTACCCCTGTATTGTGGGCTACTTCATCAGTGACCCTGTTGTCTGTCACAGCAATTGGCCAAAAGGGGAGCAAGGTGGGTAGTTTTGCCATGGAAAGAAGTCAGTAGAAATGAGTGAAGTTCTCTGTATTTAATAACATCTTATATATGACAGGAGAAATGAAGAAGAAATCACAGCTGCCACTAGGATATTGAAATAATCCTGATAATTGTAGGCATATTTGCCCCTCTTTGGTGCTTTTTTTTTTTTTTTTTTCTGCAGTTCTCTCTGCTTGCTAGGATCTCACTTCTTATTAAACCTCCAATTAAGACTTTTATCAAAAAATATAGCTGGATCAAGTGAAGTATCCTCTGCGAGGCCGTGTTCCAGTTCTGGTGACGTTGATCAGTCATTCAGCCTGACTCCGAGGGTTTATGGGATCAGGAGAATTGCTCTCTGTAGGAAGGGCAGTCTCGCTGAGCAGGTAATCTCCCCACAAAACAGCTAATTGCAGCAAGCCTTCGTTTTGTTAGCACGAGATAGGCAGGTATCTTGGAAACAATAATTAAAAACCCGTCTTGGACTCTGCATTCTCTGCTTGCTTTCAGCACTAGAGGGCAATATTTTCTTGCTTTTTAGCACATAGCACCTGCTCTCACCTCGCCTCACAGAGCAGGGTCTCAAGAAATCCTCAGGGCAGGTAAAACACCTTCATTAAGACGCTAATATTTTAAAATAAATAAAAACCAGGACTTTTTCTCTAAGAAACCTGCCACCATGTCACGCAGAATACTTGCCAAATGTCTTAGCCTACACCTGTAGCACAATGGAATAGCATGAAAGAGACCTAAAATCGCACATTTTTTTCTCCTGTTCTGTCCTGCTGGATATCCCAGGAGCTGGTATTGCAAACTGTCAAATACGCTTAATGAGTCTGTTCTTTGCTGCTACTATTGCTTCTGTTACTAAAATCTGAGAATTTCCTGACTTTATACTAGCCAAAATAAAAATATGGTC
This sequence comes from Nycticryphes semicollaris, assembly GCA_013400055.1. Classification (NCBI taxonomy): domain Eukaryota; kingdom Metazoa; phylum Chordata; class Aves; order Charadriiformes; family Rostratulidae; genus Nycticryphes; species Nycticryphes semicollaris. Next base: position 107,726 of record VXBJ01000752.1, on the reverse strand, counting down.
TTCATTCCAAATTATTTGATCCAAATACTGTTTGTAAAAGCTCTTCCAGTTAAAATATAGTAATCAGATTTAATGTAAACTAGTACATCTGTTGTTGTATGCAGCTGTTATAACAAGTGCAAGTATTCCAACTTAACTAGATGTCTGAATATTAGAATTGATAAGGAATTTGAACTTGTATATGGAAACCTGATATTGAAGTAGATCTTTTTAGTTTGTATGTTGTGCTTGAACTGCTCTATTGAACTGATTATACTGTGCAATGAAAAAAACAAGTGTGAAGCAATTAAAGTTTATGAAAATAAATCAAATATATTAGCCATTAGTGGGACATTTTCCAAGGCTTAATTGGAAGTTAAGTGCCATTTGTGCCTTTGAAACTCTCCCCCTTAAAGTACAACAGCTTTATATTCACTCAATTCAAATATCTTTGGAGTATTTCTGTGCTATATTAATTTGAAAAACATGAAGATAGGCAATATTTCTTAATTAGTGTTACAAATGTAGTTTCATTTTAGAAGCTGGTGTTTGAGGTCCTGCATTCTGTGGTCACTGGTCAGCATTCACTGGATTGTCCCAGCCCAAAGCTGGGACATTTGATCTAGAAATTGAGGTTACATTCATCCATAGTTGATCCTTCAGGAGATCTTCAATCTTGCATTCAGCTGACTTCATAAACATGGGGCCTTCCCCAGAAAGACTGGAACTCTGCAATATAACTCCATTGTGATGCCATAGGTATCTGCAGGAACTGTATTTTTTCTAGAATTCAGGCCACGAAAGAAAAACAGAGGTTTATAAATTGCTGCCTCCTTGTTAAATAATACTTCCTGCTTCTGTGGAAAAATGCTTTTGATTGATGATTAAAGCATCGTCATTTTGAAGATGATTGATTTGGAGATTAGGACTCAACTATTTAAAACTGAAAGCACAATAGTGAAGAGAAACAGCCTCTTATTAATTCCATATATTAACATCTCACTGGAAATCAAAGCTGATTCTCTCATGGTCCGGTTCCTATATGCAGAGCTTCTCACAGGGCTTAATGATTTAACATCCTGACCATGTTAGTTGCAGCTAACCAGTGGGAGGGATACAGACCTTGCAGAAGGCAGTTACATATTGCAAATATGTTAATTGCTAATGAAGGGTAGCTGAAATAATTATGTTATTGCCTGGGTAAATAAGGAATACCCCATTAAGAGGGAGAAGTGTTGTCTTCCATCATGTGTGAGCTGCCGACCTGACCAAAGCACAGGGACATCACAGCCTTGCAGGGCTGTCATGAGCTCTTCTCCTGCCCTTACCTCTCCTTATAGGTAGGCTACAGATCTCAGATCTAGTTCAGAGCCTGGAAAGCAGGGATCTTGGTGTTAAGTGAACAATTGTTTTTATTTCCCCTCTGGATTGAGCTAATAGACTTCCATCTGCAGCAGGTTAGGAACCTGCAGCTGATTACAGCACTGAGGAGAGCAGCTTCTTGATGCCCTACAACACAGTCATCTATAGCTGCTTGTCTGTAGCAGAATGGAAAGTTCTGTGGGTAATTCCTCTGGAGTTGAGCCAGAGGCTTCATCTCATCTGATTCCAGCATAAATCAGAATGTCTTTATTTTCTATAATAAAACTTCCCTTTAGGCTAAAAAAAAAAAGTTATGTAAACTTTTTCCTCTTTCCCTTACTTTCCACATTTGTATGACTCCTGCCGTTTATTAGGAGCTCGATGATGCATGATACCTACTTGCTACTCCTTACATAGGAGTGCTCATTCAGTACAGAAACAAGTCAACTGATTTGAGTGAAAAATGACTCCTGCTAACCATTAGCAAAAGTTCAGGGTTTCTATTCACTGCAGAGGAGAAAACAGCTTTTTTTAATCTCAGAAAAATTTCCAAGGGACTTTTTTACTGAGCTCATGAAACTTGAGCTTCTTGAAAGTAACTTTTTTTTCAAGTTTAACGAAGTTGCAATGTGTTTTGTGTTGATAAACGTGGCTTTGCTCAAGAAGGATGGTGATGCCAGCTGCTCGTAACTTACCACAAGGCTTTAGAAAAGTCTTTTACCTAGGATAAGGTAACAGCTGATAAAAGCTGTTGTAAGTCTTCTAATTTTGTTCTAACTCTCTCTTACACTTTCATAGCTGAGAGGCTGCTCAGCTCTTTCACCTCTTCGTTTGTTTTCAATGCATAATCATCTGTAAGTTACAACATCAATTTTTCACTGTTTTCAGCAATTTCATCAGTCTATAGGGCACATATAACCTTGCGTGATTCCAGAAAGCTAAACGATGCCAGAGGTTGAAGTCAATAATCAATGAATATAAAGCAAAGTGTTTGAAATACCTCACCTTGTGCACTCAATGAAAGCTGGCAAGTTCTTATGCATGAAGCAATACTTGGAAGCCAGGCTATTCAAGCCTTTTGGCTTCTATCGTTCTTTGGATTTAAACTTTTCCAGATGATTTCGGAATTTGGAGCTTTGAAGAAAAAAGGCTCCCTGATGTTAGGGTGGCTAAAGGTATACTTGGAGAGTTAGGTTTTACACATACAGGTATTTTCACACATGTACACATATGCACTCCCACCCCAACCTTGTACTACATATATAAGATAATTGGGAAACAAGGTATAGAGGGACTTGGGAAGTCTGTAAACTCTTCACTCCTGATAAACTGATAATGTCTGATAGCTGCAGCCAGATTCAAGCAAAGCTAGCAGTTTGTCTCGCTCCAGGACCATCAAAACTGACCTGTTTGTACTGTGTTTAGTATGGCCAAGTGTTTGTCAACATACTTTGAAGCATACTGATAGGATGGTTTTCTTTATTTTCAGTGATTTACTCATCTTTTAACTGAGCAGGAGAATTGTGATTAAAGAAAGCCTCATAATCATTATTTCTATCCCCTTAATACTTCTGAAGGTCTACACGCAGCCACCACTGACTTGCTACCAGTCCTACATTCCTCAACACAAGTGATAAGTGCACTGTCCTAACCATATTTTGTTCTCATTAATGTATCTGTGGTCTGAAGTTGCTGACTCACCATGTGGGTTTTTTTTATTGATGCTTTTAGATAGGTAGCTATAATATCTGCTGATGAGACCCCCCACAAAGATATAGTCTATGTGATTCAGTAGGACACTTTTAAAAATGTGAACTAATGAGACTATAATGAAGGTACTGTTATTTCTGCAAATACTCCCTCACAAAACTGTTGCTGCCTTTGATTCCTCAGCTCATATGTAACATTTTGTTACTTAACTCCTAGTGGAAATTTATCCTAAGACTTAACCACACTTCCAGAGAATGGTCCTATATTAAGTCTCAACACTTCTTTCTCCTGACTCATTAACTTCTAACAGTGTCTTGGTCATTTGGACCACCTAGAAATGCATATATGTATCCCGTCTGTGATGTTTTGGTGACCTTCCCTCCAATTTATCAGTCTGTAGCACTTGCGTGTTTTTGATTGTAAGTAGTTAAAGTATTTCCTCAGAAATCACTGATTGCTGATTTTTCTTGAGTGTCAGGTGTGGAAGCTTCTAGAAATCAGTAATTTAAGTGTAGTCTTAGGAGGACCATGCGTGAAGAAAGAACTCACATATATTTCTTGTTTCTTGACAGAGTGGCTCTAGCCACCACCACAACATGTAGGTGCATTCATCATTTGTGCAGCATTTGTGGCAAAAATGTTGCATAGCAATATCAAAACATCCAATTTATACCAAAGTATACTTAATGGCTTGATGTCATTAGGGAAAACAACTTGAATTTGTGGCCAGACTTAAAATAACAATTTAAAAAAAAAATAAAAATTGTTTCAATAATGTTTCCAATAAATGTGTCCATCTTGCTGTAGTGATGGTAATAAGATCTATCACTTTTCACCAGAAGCTTGACAAAAATTCAAAAAAGCTACATTGCACTGTTCCTGGGTACACATCTGACTTTTCCAAGGTCATTTGGCAGTCATAGCTGAGCTGGAAGCAATTGCCACTTGCTCTTGCATGATGTCCTTCAACAGGTAGGTATCTTTACAGCCCTCATGACATCTGTAGAAAAGTAACCAAACTACCAGGGATGAAAAGAAATTTTGAGAGGGGATCTGAATGTCAGAAGCTTACTGCTTAAGCTATGATGACTTATGCCAAAATGTCATGGCAGAAAGTTGTGGCTGAAAACACAGCAGAGATTCCCATGGTAAAAACTTGCGTGTGACATACAGGATAAAATCCTTGGAGTTTGCCAGGGGGATTAATGGGGAGTTCAGGTGTAATGAACATTATATGATTTCCCCAGTCCCTTTGAAAGAAGCTGGTGAACAAAAACAGGCTTCATATGTTTTCCTGAAGCAGCCTGCAAAATATTCCTCCTGACCTGATGCAACAAATCTGATCTCACTTGGTTAATGGCTTTTCTTCACTTTTCAATTCATAGTTTAATGCTTCAATGCAAGCCAATTTGAATTCATTTAACTTTTCAAATAAAACTTTTGTGAGATGCTGTATCAGATGTTTTATTACAGTCTATCTATTCTGTTACTGTTTTCTACTTTTATAAGGCTGTCAATTAGCTTTTCAGTTTCAATAGAATGATTTGTATTGCGAATTCAATTGATAGACAACATTTGTGCAATATAATGGCTGCCTAACTAGAGCTCCTTAAAGTCAATCAATGCAATAGTTAAACTCTGTACATCTTGTTTGATCATATATAAAAGCTAAGACATAAAAAAAGTCTTTTTATAGTTCTATTAGCATTTAAACAACTGCAGATTTTCTGAATCTATTTTGAAAATTTACCAATGATTACAGATTTTCTGGATAGCTATTGAAATTTTACTTTTTGGAGGTTTCTTACACAAAAAGTTTAAAAGCTCTCTCTCTAATTAAAAGGGCCTCTGCCTACAAGACATAGTCACAGACTCTGGAATGGGTTACTAGAAGTAAAACGCTTTGGTCTTTGTACTTTTTTTTTTAGTATCTAATGGTTTTCTGCATTTTCTGTTTTCCAATTGCTGGGTTGGGACCTGAAAATGTTTGCCATGATACAAGAGATATTTTAATCATTTTGTATCAATGACAATACATTTCACTGAATAACATGTTTTCTGATGTCTGTATGCTGTCACACGGACTAGTTGTGAGAAAGTCTGATGTGGTCACATCTGTGCTAGGAATTAAAAGGAGGCCACTAACTTATTTCAGAGACTACTGCTGTCACATAGTAATGATCTATTACTACTGCAAAGGAAGTCTATTTAAACTCACATAACAAAGGCTTTGTACCTAAATCCTCAGAGCAGCACGTTTACCACATGAAATTTAAACAGAGGTTTATTCTGAGTTTACTCAAGCCAGGTTCAGCTTCCAGCCAGCCAGAGAACGTTTTCAAGATTTGGGTACATTATATACAGGGAAGGTTATAATGAGAGCTACTCTTTAAGTAAATTCTACTGGCATCCCATCTTCATCCTCATTGAGTGAAGGGTTTTTTTTATCATTGTGAGGATTTGGTAGAAAAATGGGTAGTGAGAGTTTGGTCACAGCAACCTCTGATCAGAGTAGATGTGTGGACTAGAGCATCACCTAAGCCACCAGTGCTGGTGACAGCCTGGCAGGTCTTAGCTGGCAATGGCAAGTAATGGCTTTCAAGTAAAGTAAGACAAGAAGCGTGAATGAAGAGGGGTGAGCCTCCATGTTCCTCTCTTTGTGTGCGTGTGTGCACTTCTTGAACTTTCACATGGCATTGCTCTAAAGAGAAAAATTCAAATAGTCACTTCCACCTTGCTCATAAAATACTTGTATTTATCACTGCTTTATTAAGTGACAGTTTGAGGGCAGGAAGTTAAGTTTATAATATCTCTCCTGTGTTTTCTCTGTAAGTTTAAATTGCTTAAATTAGTCTCAGTCCTAGACTTCTAGTTCTTCAGAAAATGCTAGGTTGTATTACCAGTTCTTTAAAACTGGGAAGACTAGCTTTTTGTGGGAACCAGTTATGGCTGCACATATTAGCATTGTCTGTAAAACTAATCTAGGCAGAGAAACTTCATCATGTATTAAGAATACTACAATGCCCAACAGACTATATCTCACTTTAATGTATTTAAGTATTTCAGACACTGAAATTTAAGCAGACAAGAGAGTCCCAGGAAATTTTATGGAAGATATTAATAGAAATTCAACTTCTTTTTGTCTTTAAATTATTGGATGAGTTGTGTTTGCCTATGAAGAGGAAAAAGGCTCAGTGGTGAAAGGATAAGGCAGGGAGTTGAAACTTTGTTCTGTCTCTCTCTGCAAATGATTTTTTTTTTTTTTTTCCCCCTCAGTGTTTCAGTTTTCCTGTCTGCCCTGTGGGAACAATATCCTTTTCTATCTTTACATGGGCATTAGCTGTAAAATGTTCTAAGATGATTCAGGCTTGGTTCAAACATATATAGCATGGATATTGCAAATAGTGCATTTAAGAAAGCCAGTGTAAAACTCATACTTTCATGTGTAGTCAAATGTATTTGCTGTATTTACTTTCTTTTTCTTCACACCCTGACCAGAGTTTTTATGTGTATTTCTGCCACTGTTTTATGAGGTTTTTCTGAGAGAAGCCACTTTTTCAGTCAAGTGAAAGATCTCTTGAGATTTCTCATGTGTTGTCTGTGACCTATAGATGCTGTTTTTTGTTTGGTTCAAAATATAAACAAATGTTTCCTTTCAAAAGAACTTTGTTTGTCTAGAGACAGTTTAATTTAGAAATGTCACTAGTAGGATAAGGGCCCTACTTGGGAATTCAAGGGATTTTTTTATTTTGTTGAGTCACGCTAAGCTCTGAGACTGGAACTAGAACTAATACCATTAGGCCTATGTGATAGAGTAGCGAGGCTTTTGATTTACGTGTTGTTTTTGTGAAAAAATCTCTGCTTATTGAGCTAGTGAGGCATTAACTTAGTTTGGAAGGGTAGAAGGGGTGTGTGTGTGTGTGTGACTAAAAAAAATATCCACACCATGGTCGAAATCTTTCTGAACATACTGCTCCTGCATGTGGCTGGAATTAGTTATGTTACTTTCCATTCTTATTCTCCCTAGTTAACTGGGTGCACAGTTATACTGTGTTTTCCAATGTGCATTTCCAGGATACATCTTTGAAGAGAAAATCCAGTCTGGTATTCTGTTTTATGAGGCTTATAAGCCAACAAAATGATGTCTCATTAGTTAACATAACGATACACTGTAATCCATAAAGTTCCATTTTAGACTATATATCAAAAGATATTTAATTTTCTGCCTGAATGTAAATATTTTCTATGAGGAGAAAACCTTTTTGGAGATACTTTAGTTAATAATCTGAGTATGCANACACACACACACACACAGAGCTCCGGCAGCTCATCTGGGAGATGGGAACTCCTTAACTTCATCAGACTCCATCTCCTGCAGGATTCTTCCCATGGGAATTTTCATCAGCGAGTGGTTTGGTGGGTTTTTCAATTTTATTTTTTTATTTTTTCATATTAGTTTTCAATATCCCTCCTTTTCCCAGCCTAAGGGCTTGCCCATCTAGGATTGCTTTCGCTATATCCACAAGGCTCCCAGTGCGGGTGCCTCTTCAAACAACAAGCTTTACCTGAGCAAACATTCCTCCTCTTCTCCTTTTTCTCAATTAGCTTTTCCAGGCACTGTCAATAACCAGGACTAAATCTGGGCAGGTAGATATTTCTGTGCTGGAAATAAACATGTTTGCACGCGCGACTCGTTCCAGTAAGTAATTGTGAACAGCTACCCCTGAGAAACTCCCTGTGCCGGTTCCTTTGTCTATTTACAGGTGTCAAAGAAAAGGATCCGATGATTACACAATCCTTCGGGGTGGGGGAAAAGACAAACCAAACCCAGGGAGTACGACAAGCACAGGTAACAGCCAGTTTAGAAGCAGCACGCAAGTCGGAAGCGAAACAAAATCCACACAAAGCAGAAGAAATCAAGTCAGAGACTTTACAAACCCCCCCCCCCCAAAACAAAGGGAGAAGCTTTGAGAACTGTAACATCAAAAGTCACCAGTAACCATAATTTCTCTATCTTACACAGAAACCTAGATACAACTGCATTTTCCCCTTACTTTCAAAAATTTCTCTGTGAATCACTGACCACCTGCCCTCACGTCTGATGGTGTAGAGGATGATAAATATCCCAGTGAGAGAGAATAAATTCAAAGAACACCCTAAGGGTCTGGAAATTGAGCCTTCTCCTTGCAAAATATGGTCCCAGGAAAACGTAAAGGATGTTGGATAAAACATCTCGTGAAACTAGAACATAGAGGAGGGCGCATATTTCATGACAGACTGTTTTAACTTTCCAAACAGTTGCCTCTTTTATGGCCAGCAGCGACTATTAATTATTTATCAGAACACTTATTTATACACTAAAAGCTAAATGCAATCCTTTCAGTGGAAGCCTGGCAGAGTGCAGGTTGAAATAAGTAGCTGCAGATAGTTCTTCAGGAGGATTTGTTTCATGCATGGCTCTGCTCAGGGAAGAGGCCGTTTACGTTATTCTGTCTGCTGTATGTCTGATGATGATACACACGTATGGGAGATTAAAGCCCAGCCATTAGTAAAACTCTGTGTCTGTAGATGCATTAGCTCTGTGTGCATTTTGCAGGGCGCTTGCAGGCTGTGGTAGGATGTCAGAATTAGGGTGATGGTTGGACTAGATCTAGGTCCCTTCAGTCCTAGATGATTCTATGATTCTATGGCAGGTGTTCCTCTCATCCCATGGCTGCTTAAGGGCCAACTCTGGAGTTGCAAGATTGTCCTAGCCAAAATTTTGCACCAGCAGACTTGGGTGCAAAAGCATGAGCTCTGTAATCTTATCTGTACCAGGGTCTGGGACAAACGCATCAGCAATTATATGTGTACAAATTAAATCAACAGCATTACACTGTCTGCTTTAGGGTTTAGGAATACCTTGTCTTAGCATGTTTTGAGGGAGGAAAGAAGCTTGCATGGTAGCCTCCATGTGATGTGAAGAANGGATTTTTTTATTTTGTTGAGTCACGCTAAGCTCTGAGACTGGAACTAGAACTAATACCATTAGGCCTATGTGATAGAGTAGCGAGGCTTTTGATTTACGTGTTGTTTTTGTGAAAAAATCTCTGCTTATTGAGCTAGTGAGGCATTAACTTAGTTTGAAGGGTAGAAGGGGTGTGTGTGTGTGTGTGACTAAAAAAAATATCCACACCATGGTCGAAATCTTTCTGAACATACTGCTCCTGCATGTGGCTGGAATTAGTTATGTTACTTTCCATTCTTATTCTCCCTAGTTAACTGGGTGCACAGTTATACTGTGTTTTCCAATGTGCATTTCCAGGATACATCTTTGAAGAGAAAATCCAGTCTGGTATTCTGTTTTATGAGGCTTATAAGCCAACAAAATGATGTCTCATTAGTTAACATAACGATACACTGTAATCCATAAAGTTCCATTTTAGACTATATATCAAAAGATATTTAATTTTCTGCCTGAATGTAAATATTTTCTATGAGGAGAAAACCTTTTTGGAGATACTTTAGTTAATAATCTGAGTATGCAGAATGACCGCTGCTGATTCCTGCTAGCGAATGGATCTTTCTGCCTCCAGAACTGATGAAGAGTTGGTCTTATGGAAATCTGAGTGTTAAGTCTTTTGAGGCATGCGCTGCTCGCCTTGCTTGTCATGCAGACAGTACATACCACAGAGGTCTTCTGATGTTTAATTGTGGTTTTTCAGGTACAAATTATAGTAATGTGCAGCTCTTTAGGTAGCTTAGAAATAGCAAGGTATGGGAAAACAAGACTCGGTGTTGTGTTAGAAGATGAAATTCTAGAATTGCTGCTTTTCGGTCACTAATGAGCTAGACCTTAAGAAGGAAGAATGGTGGCTTTATCAACTCAAAACAGATCTAGACCCTCTGTTGCTAGTAATGTTTACTGGTTTGTACAGTGCTCTGTGCAGGAAGGGATTGCACACTACATGGTCGTGCAAGGTTGCATTCCTAACAACACAAATCCTATGGGAGGTAGAATAGTGAAGCCATTTAAAATGCCCCAACATTTAAAATAGTATAGTGACTGGTAATGAATAAAAATGGCCTAGTTTGTTATACCAGCTATTTAGGTAGGTAGGGTGCAGATAGGGTAGTCTGGCAACAGTATCAAAGCAGATGGCCCTTTTTTTGTTTAAATAAAAA
>VXBJ01000752.1:80390-97249 GCA_013400055.1 Nycticryphes semicollaris | reverse complement strand
TTATTCTGTCTGCTGTATGTCTGATGATGATACACACGTATGGGAGATTAAAGCCCAGCCATTAGTAAAACTCTGTGTCTGTAGATGCATTAGCTCTGTGTGCATTTTGCAGGGCGCGTGCAGGCTGTGGTAGGATGTCAGAATTAGGGTGATGGTTGGACTAGGTCTAGGTCCCTTCAGTCCTAGATGATTCTATGATTCTATGGCAGGTGTTCCTCTCATCCCATGGCTGCTTAAGGGCCAACTCTGGAGTTGCAAGATTGTCCTAGCCAAAATTTTGCACCAGCAGACTTGGGTGCAAAAGCATGAGCTCTGTAATCTTATCTGTACCAGGGTCTGGGACAAACGCATCAGCAATTATATGTGTACAAATTAAATCAACAGCATTACACTGTCTGCTTTAGGGTTTAGGAATACCTTGTCTTAGCATGTTTTGAGGGAGGAAAGAAGCTTGCATGGTAGCCTCCATGTGACGTGAAGAAGCAGGGAAACAAAGGTTTCCCTAGGTCGTGCAAAGCACACCAGAGACACAGCAGGATTTCCCTTGTCCAAGTTAGCTTAGCCAAGTACAGCTCTTATTTCATCACCTCCCAAGGAAGAAAATGGAATCCCTTTCTTTTTGCTGCTTTTCTTGTGCAAGAAACCCACCCTGCCCTGGCTTCTACTTCTCTATTTGCTCTGGCTCTGCAAAACCCATCCTTACAGCAAAGGAGGGAGGATTAATTTGCTGTGCTTGCCTGTGCTTGGAGAAAGTGTTTGTGACCCTTCCTGTAGCCAGAGGGAAGGAAATAAGTTTAAATACTTCTCTGCTCCTTTCAGAATTGAGTTTAAATACATTACTTCTGGTGCCAATGTGTTTTCTTCATCAAATACTGACATGGTTTCTATGCTGCTGTGCTGTTGCCATGTGATTCTTGTAGCATTACTGTTTAGATAAAATGTTATTACTCTTCTATAGCAACTGTTAATTTCAGAAGAATCTGTGATTTCATTGTAATTATTACTGACAGTGGTTGTAATAAATGTTTTGGATTGACGTGCATGGTTCTCATTTTCTTCCAGCATCTGACTTATTATTTTGTTTATAGCTTGAACAATTTTTTTTCTAATTGAAATGTTGACATAGAAAATAAATTCTGTATTTGTATCTAGCACTCTTCTGGGTGGCTTATGCTTCATGAGGGGCATTGCTTTAACATCTCAATAGGATAAGTAGACTTGTTGCTGTGGTAAGAGCATTCTTCACCTTGTCTCAAAGTGTGAGATGGGACACTTTAATGTTCCAAGCAATGTCCAGCACAGAGACCCTCCTTCTCCCACAGTGCAGCCCCTCAACCTGCTCTAATGGTCCTCAACTGCATCTCAGGCCTGAGAACAAGGGATCTGCTGACCTGCCACCCTACTCTGTACTCCTTAATCCTTGCAAATGGTTTCAAACCTAGTCTTCCCTCACCTTGGAAGGTGTGGAGAGCCCTTGGCTGATCTTAAGCTCACTGACCTGTTTCTGAAATGGCTCCACTGGCTAGAGAAATTGCAGGTTTCCACACAATTCTGAGTTATACTTTCCTTCAGCTACCCAGGCTCCACCTAGAAGTACTTTGCTGCCCTTAGCCCAGAGTTTGCTTTGTTTAGAAAATCCCATTTTGCACGTATGGGAAGCAGTTTCTTGGATGCACCTAAGAAGCTGAAGCATTATGAGAGCTTTGCCAAGTAAATACTTGAATATCAGTGTATACATACAACTAAAGCCCAGCCAGCCTGATGATCTTAGAGGCAGTCAAATCAAAATTCTTTGTAGGCTGAATAAGAGAGATTTGGAACAGAAATTGTCTCAGGTTTTTTTTGGTAAAAGGTCATGGTATTCTTTCCCTTATTGCTTGTAGAAAAACAAAATGAGAAACAAATCTTCTTCTGCTGGCGTATCGTTAAATGAAATTTTTTGTTTATCTAACTAAAAACTCAGTTGCAACTAGTAATAACTCATCAGCATTTTTTTTTTTGATCAGTATTGCCCTGGTTTTGCAATATGGGTCTGTTTTCCTTAAAGTATCTCATTATATCTCTGAGATAATTCCTGAACTGTAAGCCTTAAAAAAAAAAATCTTTACTATTAGCATAATTTTCTCCTACTCATACTGAATGATAGTTGAACTCTAGAAGAAAGTCATGATTCCCTGAATGCTGCCACATCAGCTAAGTTTGATCAGTGCCATTACAAAGAGCATTATAGCAGATATGAAAACCTCTAAACATCCATAAAGTTTTAATAGGAATTCCAGAACTTCATAGTGTGAGTTAACAGGGTGTTTAGACTGAAATGGAAGTATACGTGGGATGTATATATGTGTGTGTGTATGCAAGTGATCAGTCACTCGAGCATCCTGCTCTGTGCTTTGATTTTATTTATTCCAGTAAAATGAAAGTTAGAGGAGCATTTCTCCAGCCTCACAGAAAACAGTGGTGTCAAAAAGACATTAAGATACTCCTGTTTCCATTTCTGAGGCTTTCAGGCATTAGGCATTTATTAAGAATAAAAAAAAACAACCAAGCCATGTTCTGAGGAAATGGCACAGAAACTAATACACAATCTTAAACTTCTACACAGAGCAATGCCATTAGGAACATCTAATCTAATTGAGCAGAGCATATTATTTGAATTGATAAGGTTCAGAAGAAAACTGGAAGGCAAGAATTTCTTAAGTTAAATCTTAGCATTCTGCTCTGTCCTCACCTTCTCCTACTGCCCCCCACTTCCCCCCGCCCTCCCCCCCTTCTTCAGAGTAATATTTCAGAAAGCAAGTCAGATGGTGCAGCCTGGTTGATGGTAAAATGTGCATGATGAAAGCGTACAGACATAACGGGGCAAGATAGGCAAGCACCTGGTAACATTGCCAACTCTTTAAACTTTATGAACAAGCAGATTGTGCTAGTCTTCCACAAGGTGAACATCTTCTAACTGGAGGATCATAATTAAAAATTACTGAAGAAATGGGGTGAAAATTACTTACTTCCTGTTTTTGTCTTTTGCTCTGATAACATTCAGAGGTGGAAAAGGCAGAATAACCTGCTACATGGGGTAGGCCAGATTCTGCAGCATTTATTCACAGGGAGGAAAATGCAATCAATGTGATTAAGAGCTGCAGAAGTTAGCAAAAAAATGATATGGTAAATTCCCTGGGGAAGGGAGGACTTAATGAGTGTGAGTTTTGTATGTATTGTGGTTACATTAGTGTAGTACTTGTAGGAAGAGACTTATTCACCTCTGAATGTTTCTCTTTTGAGTGCTTATTCCCAGCAGCGATGACTTGGAGCTAGTGTGTCAGCTGTAAAACAAAAACACTGGGCTCTGACTCTGTAATCATCTGAAGAGCAAACACCAGTTTCTTCAGTTTACCTCTTACTATCTGAAACAGTCCTTGCTTCCACACTATAAATGTTCATGGATTTTTTTTTGTAAAAAACAAAAATAAATGTTGTTGACAGATGTTTGGATATCAAGCCGCTGGAAGAAAGCAGATCTGCAGAGCTTGGCTTTGTCACAGTACAATTACTCTTGCTTTAAATAGTGCATCTTTACTATATATCCATGTAAAGCTTTCACATTGTCATTTTAATACACTAGTTCTGCTTAATTTTGCTAGATGGTAGCAAATAAAAGCAAAGTTTATGGAGTAGACTAAAGAAGAATGGCAACTGTAGTCTCTTTTCTCATCCCATAACTTCCCGTGCTCGAACTTCTGTGGTCTTTCATATGTTTAGTAAGACAACTGTTTCCCATCAGAGGGCACGCATCCGTTTACATTGAGGGCACTTACATGCAGACATGGCAAAGACTCCCAAACTTTCAAATAATCCTTTGAATGCCAGGCTCTAGGCAGCTTTCTGAAGTACTTACTATACATAATTAGCTTCTAGGCATAAAATTTTACACACTGTGTGGATATTAATAGCTGCTCAGGAACTGTTTTCTTGTCTCTGAGTACAGGCACTGTCTATATAGTTGTATGAATATATACCCAGAATTATAGGCTAATGTAGCAATACGTGCAGAAGCTGAACAATAGCTTACCTAGAGAAGGATTTCTCTTCCTAGCGTGCAGAAAAGAGACATCTGCTATTCAAATCTCTTCACATGGCTCCAGGTAAACTAGGGAGAGTTTTTCAATTGATAGCAGCTGTCTGAGCAGCATCCCGGGAAGGTTCCTCTTGCTCCAGCCCCAGAAACTGAACTCTACCGGCACAGTCACATCTCATTTATACACAGACTGTCCTTTTCAAAACAAGCAGCCAGCTGGAATGATTCAAACCTCTGTTCAGTACACCGTTAAAAATGCAGCTTCCTTCTTGGACATGGGGATTACACCGGGGAGCAGCCAGGCTACAGCAAAAAGGCTGTGAGAACTATTTAATCACTCGAATACCAGCTGCTCCTGTTACTACTGCTGGTGCCGCCGCTGTGCCTCCTGTTTGCTGTAGTCAGCCTCCTTCTCCCTCGTATCTACAAGAGTATCGAGGCGGCTTTGCAGGGTGGTGATTGGCAGAAGCGGCCAATTCCTCCAGCTAATCAACCCCCAGACTTTCAAGGACTCGGAGCCGCTCTGATGTCATTCCAACCGAAGGGGGAGATGCTTCATGCCAGGAGGACACGACGACGGAGGCTAATTCAGAGATGAGCTGCATTCCTCTTCCACTGCCGTGATTGATTAGATGCTCCAGGAAGATTTGCATAATCTGTCATTGTGCAGTTGGACCACCTCCCCTCCTGCCCACCCTCCCAAAATGAGGGAGGAAAAGGCCGCTTTCAGCTTCTGATTTTACACCTGGAGTCTGCAACTGAAAGCCTGGGAAAAAGGAAAAGTTACAAGAGTCACTTTCAGGCAGGGGAATGCTTTAGCCCCCAGCCCCCTTCACCATTCCCAGATGCTAAAGGAGGCTCAAGAAAATCACAATACTTGAAGACTTTTTGCTTCCTACTCCTGTCAGGTTACTGATAAGATCACCTGGTACAACAAAAGCTGCTTTTTTTTTAATGCATGACCAAAATCAAGTAGAGGTTGCCCAGCAAATTGTTTACAAATGATCTTCCTGATGCCACCTCTGAGTGGATACCAACAAACCTGCGGTGCTTAGAGGTGCAAAGTATTTTCATACAGTATGCGACACAAATTCCACCTATTTGTTGCATAATTTCATATTAAAATCCTTTATCTCGTCCAGCTAGAGATGAAACCTACTTCCATAGCCAAGAAATGTGATTGTTATGTGACTTTAAATTATATTGCAGAGGAAAAAATAAACACTTTATATATTAAAAAAAATTAGATTTTATACCAATCTAATTTTCAATTTTTGCCAGCTTGACACCTTTCACTCCAAAACCGTTCTTTGTACAATACACCTTGGAATTGAAATTCAGCCAATTCTGTGCAGCAAATGTGAGGAGAAAATAGTTTTGTTCAAGGAGACTGGAACAAACCCATTCTGAGATGATGAATGACGCTGTAAACTCAGATTTGAATCATAGGAGGGTCAGCTCAACCTTTTGTGTTTCCAAAATAGGGTAAATAAATGGTGTTCCATGCGGTTTACCATTTACATCTTTCAGCTGGGACCTTCTCTGTGAAGAGCTATTTGCTCTCTGTGAATATCCAAGTTTCAAAGATGGTAGATATTCCTAACTGGGGACTAATTTATTCCTTCTGTCTAAATTAGAAACTGAGGGAAAATTAAAATTCAAACTATGTCTGAGTAATTTTCTTCATTTTCTAATTACAAAGCACTCGCTGGGGGTCTGCTAAAAATACCTTACACCTATGGCTGGCTTCAGATTTGGGCTTTGTTTTCCAAAGACTATTGTGAAAGTTGGGTGTGAGGTTCCCACTGCAAGTGGGTGGCGAGCGGGTGCCTTCTTCCATCTTGTGTGAGCATCAGAACTTAAGTCAGGCTGTAAACTAAAACCTCAAAATCAAGTGAGAGAGTCTTTTCCCAACATAAGGAACACTTCTGGTGCCATCAGTCAAAAACCACAAAAAAACGTGAGAGCTTCCTATTACTAATCTGATGGTGTGAAAAGAAAGAGTCCAGTTGTTTTGCTTCTCTTTCTGCCCGTATGCTTGACTCCTAGCTGTATTTCGAGCCCTTCACACATGCCTGTGAGTGGAAGGGTTTGGCCACGGGGTGCAAGTGTGCTGCAGGACCGCCCTCAGCTGCCGCCAGATGTGATGGGAGCAGCATTCTGTCCCTTTGAAGCCACTACTGCAGATGTTCCCAGGGCAGGCCAGCAGCCAAGTAGTTACGCATACCCTTGAGAGTGTATTTTAATTCAGCTGCTAAAGTCACTCTTTGAACTTAAATCCTTGGCTTAAGAGCATGCCACGCTAGATGAATTCAACATGAAGAAGCATGGCTTTTGTTGATTCATGCTGCCTTCATATCTGTTAGTGATTCTTTTTAAGCGGAGGATCAGGCGACTTGCTATGCCAGGGTCTGCCCTTATTAGAAACGTGTGGAAATTGGTTGGCAGAATTGCTCCAAATTTCTTTATATAACAGAAAGAACACACCAACCCTTGGGAAAAAGACACTATGATTTGAATTTTCACTTCTTTCTCCTTTGGGTGGTTGCGAGAATGGAACTCTTCTTGCTTGGAAACAAATGCACTCGAGTTACCTAGAATGTCCTTCCAATCATGATATTATTCTCCTGCTCTGCTTTAGGGAAACTATGTAAGAAAGAAAATAGGCCATCAAGAAACAGAAATGAAGTATGGGTGGAGCGAAGCAATAAAATAAGGGAAATTCTAGTAATAAAACACTATATTAATGATGTACCACATTTATGTTGAAATCTTTGCTACAGGATAAGTGTTTTTCTGGATTTTACCTGCAGCACACGTTTTGCATTAGCTACTGGAAATTTTGTGTTAGTTAATACTTGTGTGATTTATTTCCTCCTTTGTATAGGTAGGCAGTCACAATCATCCAGCCCTCCTGTTTCAGTAGTTCAAAAGTACTTTGTCCAGTATTACCTTTCCAAAACATGAATTTTTGGTTTTATAGTTGTGGACTTGCTGCTGTTGGTTTTTTTTTTTGTTTGTTTTTTTTTTGTCGTCTCTATTTTTTACTTCAAACTCACTAGTGGAAGTAAATTGTTCTTTGTTCTGTCCAAATTTTCTCAGAGTTTACACACATTATAAGACATACAAATGCTTTACTTCTCTAAACCTAGTGCTTTCACATAGGCTGTCTGCTTAGGACTCTGTAAGTTAACAAGACTTTGAATCAATTGTTTATTTTTATTAAAGGAGCATCTGTATTTACGCTAAAGGCAATTGCTGACAATTCAGCATACTTCTCCAACATAGATTCCTAAATCCAGACTCTGGTGCTCATACTTACCTATTTTAAGTGCTATACTATTGTCACGTTGTCTGTGCACCTATCTTTGATGTATTTATCCTCATAACCTATTATGAGGTAGAAAAGCAATTCTTGCAGCTCTGTGCTTAGACCTGAGATACAGAGCAAGGTAATACTTTCAGAAATTAATACATATAATATATGTATCTCCCTGGTTCACGCTTCTGGGCTATTTGAAAACTTCCACTGAAATATTTGGATTGATATTCTGTTGTTATGTTGAGCTTTTGTTTTCTCTGACTGCCCTCAATTTTCTCATCTGTTATTATGGTGCTCTGATGACATTTTAATAGGTACTCCCTACTTCTCCTCTCAAAAACTATCTTGCAGCATGAAGGCCACACTTCAAAATTAAGTTGACTACTATAAATATAACTGTCTCTTTCAGCCAAACATACCTTTATGGCCTTTATTGAAAGAAAGATGGCTTTTGACACTTAAGTTCATAATGAGTTTGAAAGAACAAAAATTACTATTGCTGAAAAGGCCAGCTTTTCATTAAGCTGTGAAGGCTTCTTATGAACTTGTCTATAATTAAACAAATGTGACTTATTAAACACACAGGGCGGTCCCTCAGCTGGTGTAAATTCTCGAAACATCCATTGATTTCAGAGGAACTATGACAACTAAGAGTTATAGATTAGCCTCTAATTCTCTAGCAGCTCCTCAAGATATGCGGAATTTAATTACACTTACATCAAAAGTGCAAGAAACATAAAGGCAGAACGAATGTGCTTTTTTTAGAGTATTCAAACATATATTTCATTAAAAAAAGTCTGTTTGGTTTTTTTGATGTCTGAGTAAGTTGTTCAGTTTTTTAACCTGAATATTTTGGCTCTGACTCAAAACATATTAGAGGTTTTATATGCATAGACATCTAGGGATGAAATATAGATACATTTGGAGCTGAGTTTCATGCAGCACAACTCAAGGCATTCATGTCTTCTACTGAAAGTGCCTGCTTTGTTGCGGGTAATACTTATTTCCCAGATGACAGTGGAGAATATGCTGCTAGTAGTCCACTTAAGCATGAACCACTGATTGGAAACAACATCAATGCAAATATGATGCAAAGTTCTACAAGCAAAGTAAAAAAAATATGCAAAAAAAAAAAACAATTATTTTTTCCAGTTATACAGTGTCTATTCAGTTTCTATCATCCTCTCCTGTTTATGGTTGGACACGTTTCTTCTGCAAATAAGAAGGGCAAATCAGTGCATACCAGTTCTGTAACCTTTATCTTAAACTTTTATTCCTTTGTAAAATAATTTTGATACCCTAGTGTGGATTTCTTCCTATAAGGCTTCGTGTGTATTAGTTTTAGAGTTTGATGGTGTAAACTAATGTTGAATTATCTGTTAAACCAACATACGTTCATTAACTTCAAGCATTAGAGCTGCTCCACATCTCTCTAATTACATTACTATTTTATGTCTGAAGTGCTTACTCAAGTATAAAAATACAAACTCTGGTCTTTAAAGTACTGTTACTAAGATACTATCAAAGCAAAAAATTAGTTTCTTCACTGAGACAAGGGTGTGAGAGAGAAACCTGTCCTCGTGTATCCATGAAGACTTTGGGGCTCTTTCCCACAGTTTTACTTAGCAAATCCTTCCTGGGTTCGGCTTTGGCTTGAAGTTAGCAGCAAGCTCATAGGAAATAAATGGGGCTAGGACTAGAGCTTGGGAAGAAAAGACCATTTTCCCAAACTGCGCTTTCATGCAGCGGGAGAGGCTGAAGCACCAGAAAGGGATTGTATTCTGCTCAGCGCCCGTGTGAGATGTGTTTGCACCTGTAACACGTTGGCAGTGTACAGGAGCTGTTTCTCATTTGGTCTGTTTTCATGAACACTGTTCTTGAGACCTCTCTGTTGATAAGCAAGTCAATCTATATTTGTAAATCACCACAAAAAAATGAGTAAAAGCAGGTCTAACTAATCCAATGACTGCCTTGCTCAGAAAAGCTTGCTGCTACCTGCTCTGCATTGCAAACAGTCACCACTATGGACAGTGTTGATCTAGAAACTCCAGTTGTGCTCCCATTTCCCCCTTCTGTAGAAGTATGAAGAATCTTCTGTATGACTCACAAATATTATCCTTCATCAGAGATCATCATAGAGTTTCTCTCATTCTCAGTATTGCAAACAGCAGAACAGTTGTCATCTCATTGTACATCAGCTCTGGTGCTGCTCTCCAGTGCCCTCTCACAACCTGAATTCAGGCTGGGGAAGTGTCTTATTTTAATGGCTAACACGTTTTGTACAGCGTTGCTTTATAGCAGCTTGAGAAACTCCATACAAGAAGGCTGTGTAGTAGTCTTCTCAGACATAAACTTTGGCAAGCCCTATTTACCAGCTCCTGATATCTCTGGACAACAACCCATGATGATTTGCCTGGATTTATAATTTCTGTAAAATGGAAAGAATCTCCCCTTGACTGGCAGAATATTAGCTGTAATGAGGAATGGGCAAAAAACGCCCAATTGTCTCTGCCTACAGTGAGGGAATAAGACAACTCAAGATACAGTGCAATGCTGCTGGTGCGGAGGGACTGGTCGCTGCTGCATTGTTCTTCTGCTGAGGTCCTTTAAGCCTTTCTGCTTTCTTCTAGTCCAAACTTAGTGGGGTTACTATTTTTGGAAGACTTAGAACTAAGGGAGGAAAGCAGTATGTGCTCGAAGGAAATGTCTGTAACTTGACCATTAGGGAGTCATATATATTCTTTTCTCTTCTCCCCTTACATTTTAAGGAACAATTATCTAACAAATTATGGTATTATTTTAAGAATGAAAGAGGTAATTCATTCTTGCTGCTCTGTCACAACACTTGGGACCATGAAAACAATTATCTCTGTATAATATCAACATTCAGTTGTCATGCGCCAGCTGCATATCTGAGCCTTGGTGGCTTCTTAAGTAAAGAGAGAGTATTGCGGTTGTGTCGCTGCAGTATGTTGTTTTCCTGATGGATAAATCAACAAGTCAGTTCCTCAGATAAATTCTTTGAGGATCCAATGGTTAGCAGCTCACTCAAGAGAAGAAAGAGTGAAAACAGTGAAGTTGTAGTAGGGCTGGTAAGATGCCTAGCAGAAGGTGGCTTCTAATGAAAAGGAATCCAAACAAATGGTTGGCAAAGCTATTATCACAAAGAACTTAATCCATAAAACTAAGTGATAGCATACAAATCTAAAAACTAAGAAATTCTCCTGTGATTGTTAAAAACTAAGAAGCTTGAGCTCTTGGTTTAATGTATTAAGTGATTTTATTTTTTTTTTTTTTTGAGTTATTCAAACTGTGTAGTGATTCATAAAGTAGCTTAATTAGACCAGAGCTCCAATAGGAGTCCCCTTTAACATGTCTACAGAGGCTCTTTAAATACCCTAATCCACTTCTGAATAAAAGGTGAAACCAGGAATGATATTTTCAAAGAGATACTACAAAGAACATTTATCTTTCTCTTTTTACTTTTCTGTCCTTGCGATCTAGATATCAAGCTTCCATTATATTCTAAGGATGACTTTTTTTCTAGGCTAGCTCTTACAAGTTTAGCTTTTTATATACCCTAATTTAAAACTTAAAAACCCTTCAAAGTAAAAAATCCATTACTAAAACACTTTCAAACTGGTATTCTGGCATTACTGTAATAAATGTACAGAGTGTTTTGTTTCACCTCTTAGCAAATTTCTTTTATTTTAGCAAATTTCCTATAGGAGGAGGCCTTATGCTTATGAGCTACTTCTGCTAATGCTCCAGCTAGCATGGGAAATCTTGATAAT
Source organism: Nycticryphes semicollaris (assembly GCA_013400055.1). Lineage (NCBI taxonomy): Eukaryota > Metazoa > Chordata > Aves > Charadriiformes > Rostratulidae > Nycticryphes > Nycticryphes semicollaris. The sequence continues at coordinate 86,058 of VXBJ01000752.1, read as the reverse complement.
GAATGAAACTTTTGTAAATCAGTTTCTGTTCTCTTCTGTGCCCTTCGCCTTTGCAAACGGCAACTGCTCTGAGGCAGGTCCATGGCTCTTGGAGGGACTTGGTCTTCCCTCTTCTAAGAAAATGTATTTCCTCCTAGTGATTATTAGATACATTAATGTTCTGTACTTGAAAGGTCTCCAGAATGTATTGTACAGTCTTTTGTTTTAAGGAATTGTGTTTGTCTAGGTATGCAAACATATTTGTCTCCCTGAGTACCTCTGTTAGCTTCAGTGGGATTAGTTGTGTCAGTAAAATAAGTACTTTGGGTCCAAGGTTTTTCTGCTACAATAAGCTCTAGCTGTTCATGATGGGAACACTTTCAGGATCATAATTTTCAAATCTATGCTGGAATTTTGGCATCCCCTCCAGTCTGACAGAAGCTCTATCTTATGTTGGTACGTGGGAGTGGTCTTTTCCTTTCTCTCGTGGGGTGCAAGATGCTATGCTGAACTGCACTGCTTCTCAAAAGCCACTCCAGACCTTTAAATGTGACACACCACATTAAAATGGAAAATAGAAATATTCCCCTGTGGTTTGTTTTTAGACTAACATAACTGTGCTGTGTCTCAACATGATAACCCCCTGACACGCACAAAAGAAGGCTAACATACGTGTAGTCTGACAAAGGAAATCAAGATAATGATTTTATATTTACATTGCACTGATGTTAGGACTGTGAAATCTCTCTGCAATGTCTGCTGCAGAAGAACAGAATTACTAACCTAAAGAAATGCTTTTAATGTCTAACTGCTATTGATTAATTTTTCTTGAGGTGGGGATTACTGACGGTCTTTCAGCACTGCTCTCTTAGAAAACTGGGAGTGCAGAAGAAGGAATATGTTAGGGTTTTTTGGGGGGGGGAAAGAAATATTCCAAAAAATACATTGGAAAAAGAACCATCTGTTCTTTTCTCATGCCACTCATGCTCAACAGGTTATATATGAATGTATCTATTTCTGTCTGTTATGATGTTTTGGAGTTGCCTCTTTGCTCTCTGAAGACTTCTGGGCACTTTAGAAATAATGTTCAAAATGCTGTTTGCCTATTTATGCCCTGATGTTGTGTGTGTACTGGGTTGTGTGCATTTTAGTCTAAGTGTTTGGTTTTTTTAAAACCATGCGAGAAAAACATACACACATTGAGCAGTGACTCTGTGAACTGAAATTATCATATAAAAGCTAAACACCAGTAACAGATATATTTGTTACAATTTTAAATGTAGGCTTAAAAGAAATAGATTAAATTATGAGAGGGTGATAGGTCGATTTTCCTGCTGGCATAAAGCTTTTATGTTAAAAAGGAAAGCATTTTAAGACAGTAGATAATATATTAAATAAAATTAATAAGACAAAAGAACAGCAGCATGTTTATTTCAGATTTGTTACATCTTGTGCTCCCATAGAGGGCAATATTGTATAAAAGATAGATTTAAGCCATGTATTAGGGGTCTGCCAATTCATCTGTGCTAACATACTTTAAGGAAAATTGCTGTTACAATAAATTTGATGCTGCATTTCCCTTCAGTCAGCCTATGACTAATATACACAAAAAACGCACACCAAACCACATAACAGAACCTCGTTAGAGGTGAAGGAAATTAATTTTGTAGATTCCCTAATTGTAAGTTGTTATGGAAAAAACATCACGTTTTGGCTTGCAATTTTCTGTTCAGTAACTGAATCTCAGTAAGTGCTCTCCTTTAATAAAGTTGATAAAGTAAACCCATAAGAAAAAGGGTTGTTGGTCCTGGGAATAGGATTTGTAGAGAGATGTGTCTTGGGTACAGTGAAGTCACCTGCATTTTTGTATCGTATTTGGTATTTTTTTTTCCTGTGGAATGCATGGGTGAACTTATGATAGCATTATAATTTACTTTTGTGTTTCTCTGATTTTGATGCATTGTCAATACAAGGCCTCCTGGGTAGCCGAAGCATGGAAGAATTCATACCCCTTTATAATAATGTCATGTACTAAATTTCTGTCCTGTCCTTATTTATCTACCTCATGAGCATTAATGTAGAGTTGTGCCACAAGAGGCTGTTCTGTGCTGGAGGGTGTGGGGGGTCTGAGTTCTTGTATAGTGATTGGAGAGAGGTGGGTTCCCCTTCCAGAGGAATGCAAGCCTCATAGTTCTGTGTCTACAACTAAAAAGGTTTGTGTCTTCATTGTTTCAGGTATCACAGAATCATGGAATTTCAGAGTTGGAAGGGACCTCTAGAGATCATCTAGTCCAACTCCCCTGCTGAAGCAGGATTGCCTAGAGCACATTACTCAGAACTGCATCCAGGCAGGTCTTGAAGGTCTCCAGAGAAGGGGACTCCACAACATCCCTGGGCAGCCTGTTCCAGTGCTCTGTCATCCTCACTGTAAAGAAGTTTTTCCTCATATTTGAATGAAACTTCCTATGTTCCAGCTTGTGCCCGTTGCCCCTCATCCTGTCACTAAGAACCCCTGGAAGAGAGTCTATCTCCATCCTCCTTCAACCCACCCTTCAGATACTTATAAGTATTAATAAGGTCTTCCCTCATCCTTCTCTTCTCTAGGCTGAAGAGTCCCAGCTCTTTCAGCCTTTCCTCATAAGGGAGATGCTCCAATCCCTTAATCATCTTTGTTGCACTACGCTGGACTATCTCCAGTAGATCCCTGTCCCTCTTGAACTGGGAAGCCCAGAAATGGATGCAGTATTCCAGTTGTGGCCTCACCAGTGCAGTGTAGAGGGGGAGAATGACCTCCCTTGACCTGCTGGCCACACTCTTCCCTGTGCAGCCCAGGATTCCATTGGCCCTCTTGGGGACAAGGGCACATTGCTGGCTCATGGATAGTTTACTATCTACCAGGATCTCTAGATCCTTCTCCTCAGAAGTGCTTTCCAGCAGATCTGCCCCTAACCTATATTGGTGCCCAGAATTCTTCCTCCCCAGGTAATGACAATAAAATCCATATGAAGAAAAATCCTTCACTAATATCCTTAAATGATTCAGTTGGATTGGACATGACTCTGATTAAGTCTCAAGAGGTGATAAATTCCGAGATTTGGATTGAAATCAGGTTGATTGATGAATTGATCAAGGCCTCCTGAATCAAACAGTAATAATTATTGTTCTGAATAACTATACTGTTTGCCTTCCACCTCGATTAAAAAATAAGTTTGTTTAATGAGAAATATTGCTTAAGGCTGCATATGACTGGTTTTAGGCAGAAAATCAGATGTCTTCTTTGAAATGTGCATAGGTCACTTAAGGGCAGGATTCTGTGTTTTTATTGATGCTAGCATGTAGCTCCTTCAAAGAGTAAAACCACTGGCTGAGCCTAACATCCAAAGTGATCATTCGGATAGAAGAACCTGTTGGAATTCACTGGGTTGTTTCTCCATCTTTGCTTGAAGTTGTGAGTTGCCTCTCAGTTGAGCTCATAGCATGTGTGTGTTTGCTTGTTGGCGGGGGAGAAGGTGGTCCCTTAGGTCTTGACTTAGCATGATGCTGAGCTGCAGGGTGGGAAAGGCACTATGAGGTCCTAATGTGGATATGACCACAAAGAACCCTTCCAGGAGAAAGAGGTTTTTCAGATGCAAACGCAGCTATCAGAATTTGGAACTACTGAAATTGTGTTAGCTAAATGTGAAAAAAATACGTGTATATTTCACTGTTATCTCACCTAAGCTGTAGAAATGAAGTAATGGTTATTTTTTTTTTTTTCAATTCATATTCCAGTAGTGATACTAATGACAAGCCCCACTGTAGATGCTGTGCTCAACCCTTGAGTTCAGTCAATGAAGCTTAAGTCCATGGCACTACTTGTTTCACTAAATATTTACCAACATAAATGGTCCAGGGAGGCTTACAGTCATTTCTCATTGCTGTCATCTCAGAAATCTTCACAAAGTAGGAAAGAAAAACAACCAATAGGAACAGATACAAAAGCAGCATTTCTGCCCATTGCATATGTTTTACTGCCCCTACAGGGATGTGAAGCCTCTTTCCATCTGCCAAAGGACCGCAGAAGAAGAAAGGAGAAAAGAACGTGTATTTTAGGCATCTATGGTATGATCTTTCAGGAATCCATATCTCATTGAAGATGGACAGAAGGTACAGACTGAATGCAGAATATTGTGCGAGAGCTGGCTGTAAAGAGGTAGAGCTCATCTGGTATGGTGTGGGCTTCAGATAGGACCTTCCGCATGATGCAGGGGTACAGAGGCACTGTCAGGGGCAAGAGCAAATGACACTGGCAGAGGGAGAGTGGCAATTCTGATGCTACTCACACCAGAAAAGTAACAATATCTCGTAACTAGTTCAAGGAAAAGTTATAAGGAGGACTCTATTTAATAAATACTAATGGTGTTCAGTGCCATCAGTGCTGATAAACTCAATAAAACAGATTCTAAGATGCCTACTGTAGAAATCTACTAATGATAGAGTACTTATTCTCCCCACGCCTCCCACCTTAACTTCTTTTTTTAATTTTTTTTTTTTATTTTCCTATGACAGCTCTGAAGTCCAAGAAGACCTGTTCTTCTGCAATTACAAATTCCAATATTAATCCTGTTTCAGGCTTGGAGATGCCCTAGAGATACAATTGTGAGTGAAAAACATAATCTGTGTTTAGAAATGGGATCTGGACTATCAAATATTTTAGTGTATAAATGAATATAGATTTTATTTTATTTTTTCCTCTGAATTAAATTTTCCACCAAGATCTTGTACCTGAAACCTGGTCTCTAGCTGGGGGCCAGGTGCAGCTGTAGGGGCTCTCACCTTTCTGCCATTTAAGTCTGTGCTGGTAGCCAGCACCTCCTCTCTGGAGCCATGTGTTTCATTTTCTGCCCTCTGCTACTTTGGGAATTTAGAAAGAGTGGGAAGGGGCCGTCTGTCTGTACCAGTCAGGCTCCAAACATAGGTAAATTCAAGGAAAGACAAGGATTATAGGAAACTTACAGTTAATGTGAGGGTCTATACACTATAAAATGATGATTTTCATCTCTTAACTAATTCAGTATTAGGTATATTGTGTTTTTCTGCACTTGTGTGGAGTTCTTGTCTCATAATTTGCATGTAATAATCATAAATGATTATTTAAAAAAAACTGAATGACAATTCTTTGCATTCGTATCTACCAATCTGTATTATCCTTATTTAATATAATATAGCAGTGAAGTGTTTTTGAAGAATCATATATCGGAGTTGAATATTCGTATGTTCTCAGTAGACATACTGTTTAACACTAATTAAATAATTTCAACATTTACAAATAAAATAGTGAAAATAAGTATTTCCAATCACTCTTCTATATTGGGAAACAAAAGAATACGTATATTGGATCAAAAGTAACAATTAAAAATGAAATCCAATAAATATATTTGTGCTTTTCTAGAATGACAGGTTTTTATAGCCACGTAGGCTACTGAAAGGAAAGATGGAAAAGAAGAAAGCTTAATATTTGCTTTGCAAGTACAATTTCTGTTCTGTTAAGGGCTAAATTCAGACCTGAAATTTCAAATGTACTTTCATTAATGGAATTGTTCTTCACCATGCTCAAGTCAAACAGAATCACAGTATCATAGAATTGTTTGGGTTGGAAGGGACCTTTGAGATCATCTAGTCCAACCATCAACCAAACTCTGATTAAAAA
>VXBJ01000752.1:45838-79877 GCA_013400055.1 Nycticryphes semicollaris | reverse complement strand
TTCACCACCACCACTCTCTGGGCCTGGCCCTCCAGCCAGTTTCTAACCCAGTGGAGAGTACTCCCATCCAAGCCAAAAGGAAAGGTGGTGTTGACAGAAATGCATATTACCATTGAGCAGCAGGTATTTCTACCATTTATTCATGGGTGAGGAAAAGAACAAAGAGCTTCCTGATGTACAAAATCTCTCCATTTCCCTTTTCCTCCTTTATTTCCTCCAGATTTTCTAAATGAGACAAGAATCAAAAAGGGTCAGCTGTATTTTTCTGTCTTGTGTTCTGATTTAATGAACTCTAGTCAACTTCTCTATTCCTACTTTAGGCTGGGCTGTAGTCGCTTTCTGATCCTCTTTCCTCTCTCCTTCAAAGAGCTCTCTGGAAAATGTAATGATCTATGAGAAAATCCCCAAGNAAATAAATAAATAAATAAATGCTATAATAGGAAACTCCAGCTTTAACTATAGAACAATTACTGACTCTAATAGCCTTATGAAGAAACATGAATACTTCATATTTTTTAACAGCATGTTATTCAATAATCAATAATTCTCCAGCAAAGTTCTTTTTATTGTTGTTATTTTACGCTAATAAGTCATCAGTAATGACATTCCAATGCAAAGCATATATGGAACATGATGCATCAATGGCATGTATTGAAGAATTATATAAGTCACAATTAAGAGCAGTAATTACGGCAGTGGATCTATCTTCTATTAGATATGAATGAGGTGTGGAGTAAGGATATTAGTATTTTTTCCCGAGCTCTGTTCTGCATAACTATACCCAATTTGCATAACCTCTGGGCTTTGGATAATCCTGCTGTAACATGGACATAAGAATTTTAGGTCTATTGTAAAGCTCCATAATTTTAAAGGCTTTGCACAGCTTGGTGTGAAGTATTATAGCGTTACTTCTACAACAACTGAAATGCTGCCAACAGAATTGTAGTTGGAACAGGAAAACTTAGAGATTGGATTAGTAAGGGAAAACTACATAGCACATACTAAAAGTTTAGTCATGCAAAAGATTCACTAAAGTTATAAGTTGGGTTGACTTTTTTTTATTAAGTTCTAGCAGATTTCTGCTTTGCAATGGGGGAGTAAAAAATTTCTTTAAGAACTTTTCACTTTGACTTGCTTTTCATGGAAAACCAGGGCTGGAAAAGTCAGAGAGAAAGTGTAGTATTTGTATTTATGGTGTAAGAATAGGGAACTATTTTAATTCCGTACAAGTCTGGAGGCAAAAACTCATTTGAGGAGCACTGCACAAGTTCTCTGTCTTGGCTCATGGCCCCGCCAGAAGAAGAAACCCATCTGTTCCCATGCCCTTGTGTTGCATCTCTGGCCCCACTGGCAGAGGGGACATTGGGATCTGATCACTCTGGGGTGGGGTGGGGGGGCGGCCTGAGCACCTTCCACCTCAGCTGGGACCCTGCAGGTGGTAGGGAAATTACAAGTGGGGAAAGTACAGCAAGCTGTCAGCTCTTCACTCTCTCATGCAAAACGCTGGTGGTTGGAAGACTTCCAGGTTGTAGTCAAGTGAAGCCATCACATTAACAACCAAGAGGTCTGTTCAGTCATTTCCTGCCTTTTTATCCTAATCTTTGCCTTTCACAGGCACCGCAATATGTCTGACAGAGATCCAGCTTCCGTGAACATGTCCCTTCCACCTCATGCATTCCCACACTAGCAAGCAGCACGGAGGTGCTTGAAAAGCACATAATTTGCACACAGATACATAAGAAAACTTTAAATGTACTGGAAACAACCCAACACAAATGCAAAATCTGTAATGGCATATTTGGAACTATTTTTCTTTTCCTAGTATAGACTTAGAGGCTTTCTAGTATATCTTTGGGAGGCTGACAGCTTGGAAGTGACAATGGGTAAAAATATAGATAAACCTGACCAAAAGATTCCAATTTATTAGAAATAATTTCATTTCAGGATAAAACACTGTTTGAGGGAGCACCTGGTGTATTCTTTCTACGATTCAAAGATCTTTTGTGCCAGTTGCAGTTAATATATCAACAGGAACAATTACCCTAATTTAAAATGTAATAGAGAATGTAAAAGGGGTCAAGATTAACTAAGCAAATTTAAAAAAAATAAGTAGTTTTAAAGTTTTTTTTTTCAATACTTTTCTTGTTATGTTGCTACAGAGGTGTGCAGAGGAGATGTTACTAGCAGGAAAGTCTATTTACGTCAGCATTTCACATCCATTTTTTCAGACACCAAGGACTTATAAAACAAAGATGTAAATCTGAGGTGAGTAACAGCCTTAAACTCTGTTCAGGTACACAGGAAAAGTCAATGGCGTGACAAAGCACCGAATTCTCAGTCCCTTAGCTGTCCAGACAGAGTTCACGTTATTGTGCAGATAGGGCACATAGCCTTAAAACGGATTTAAAAAATCACAGTGGATATTGCTTGGGTTTATTTGATGTTATCATTAAATTTTTCTTGAGTCAGCAGCCAAAAGTGGGTTTATTCTCATGCCCATTGTGGGAACCAATTCTGCTTCATAGCAAAACCCATTTTCATTTCAAGGAAATGCTAATTTAATTTTAAAACTAAATTAATTCCTTACCATTCACAATTTAGTTTGCTGTTTGTCGATGACCAGAGAATATTCAGGGAAAACAGGCTTAATTGTAATTCAGGACATCCACACAGCTTTCTGTACTGAAAGAATGAAGCAAACAAAGTCAGCCGAAATAGAAACAGGTGTTTCAAACCCAGCAAGAAGATATGAACATGAAAGCTCTGCTATTAGAAAGCAAAAAGCTCATTTTCTCAGTGTTTAAACTTACTTTTTTGTGGTTGCTATGCTACCGTCTCTGCACCTACTTTGTGGTACTTTGAACCATAGCAAAAAAAGCCTTTTTTGAAAAAAAATAAGGCCTGAACTAAACTGAAAACCATTGCGAGACCATCCTGTAAAGTTTTTATAGTTGGTAAAACTTGATATTCACCAATATTTAAATCAGTCAGTCTGTGGAAACAGTTAGACATTTCCTCCCAACCCATTTTGGTTTTCCAACATCTTTTATAAAGCTTATACCACTAGTTAACATTATTTAACTAGCTAACATTATTTGTTTCAGGATATAAACAAGTTGCAGCTACTGATAGAAGTAATAGCTCTTATACCCTTTAATATATGTGAAAACAGATCAAACTCTCAGTAATAAAGATATTTGCATAATAGGAAAAAATAGCCTGCATTCAGATGATATATCACAAGAGTGCTAGGCAAGTACTCTGGTATTTAGAAAGCAGAAAGTCAATACTAAGAAAATGGTCTAAAGATATGAAAAAGTTTTAATAAGCATGTTGGTGAGATCATGAATAGGGGAAAGAAAGATCACCCTTTGGATCAGTCAAGATCCGGTCAGCTAGCTAGGAGCATAAAATTGTCGTGATATATTTCTTTCAGGGATACATTTCCAATAACCCTTTTAGGGAAAATAAAAGTAACGTTAAAACAAAAGGAAGGGGGGTCACGTGAAATGATGGATTCCATATAAGAGGAAATGGCAGTAGAAGACTTGAGCTGAAGAAGGATTGAAGGGCAAGGGGGTGAAGCTCTTAACAAACAGTTACATGACTCTGGTCCTGGTTCAGCTGGGTGAGAAGGCACAGCAAAGTTTTGGTTGTGGTGGCACTCTGCTGGATCACCTTGACCCACTCTCCTGGAGCCCTGGGACTTAACCATGGGCTCAGGCTCTAACGCAGACAAGCAAGGAAATCCTATTGTTTAAGGCTTGTGCAGCTAAACACAGAAAACACAAAGCATTAATATGCAATGCCTAATGGCAAACAGGTGGACAGGAACACCTTCTGTGCCTTACTTCATTCCAGACTGATTGTTGCTGTGAAGTGAAAATAAATAAAATTGCATACTGATAGACCCATCTCACTGCTCCTTTAAAAGGACTATTCTCATGGAGGGATATTAGTCATGCTGAAAATCCCTTCTCTTTTTCCTTCCTCTCTTACACTCCTGTGTGCATACACATGTGCTTGCACTTGGCATTGCTAATTCCTCTTTATGCCTTTGAAAATATTCTCCCACGTGCTTCCTCTGTTTATCAAGTAGATTTGTGATTTATTGTATGGCTGCTACTTCCATGTCTCCATATTGAAACAATAAGGAATGGGCACACTTGTCTATAAATAACTGACTATGGTGTCATTAAAGATAGTGAGGAATTATTTGGTACTTAAAAGACGTAATGGACTGAAACTGGAAAAAAGAAAATTCATTTTATGCATTAGGCAAAAAAGGCATTCTTAAAGGAAGGTCAGTCTTATAATGGAATAACTTATTTAAAGAAAGTTCACCATCACTGCAGAGGTGATGATGTGAATATTAGATAGGTTATGTGAGAAAATATAAAGGTACAGAAAAATAAAGCTGTAGTAAATATTTCGTAGAAAACGTTAATGTACTGATAAGCAGCTGGAGGGGAGAGCCCAGTATTTCTTTTCCACCCTTCCGCTATTTAATATTCTGCTCCTGTGCCACCAGTGGTTGTTAATAGCAATGGGAAGGGAGGCAGAACAAGATGATCTAGGAGGCCCCTTTCAGCTTTAACATCTATAGGATTCATTTGGCTCCCTCTTGGCACAGAAGTGAACTCACCCCACTATGATTTATATATCCAAAGTTTTTATTTTAATACTCTTACATGGAGGGGAAAAAATATTACAGCCTGACAGGAACTTAAAAAAGTTACTTGCCATGAGAAGAAGTGCATTCTTGCTGTTGTCACCACATATTGCTTATTTTCTGCCCACTGGCCACAAGTGCATTAAGCACTCAGTAATGGTAACACCAGTAATAAATAATTATCGTAAGCTGCAATATATGCTGTGCAAAGACTTTTAACCATCATAAAGATTACTTTCTGTACTGTCAGATTTCTGTACTGTGGAATTACAAGGATTTATTGTACCGAAAAGAAAAAGCTGTCTGCTGATAAGATCACATATCAAAAATATGCAGAAAGGTTCCCTTTATATTTGGCTAAGGCAGAGAGAGTGTTCTTCTGCATCCTAATTTGGAAACCCAAAAAGTCTAGCTGTGCTTAAGCAGAGAGCATCTCTCCAACCTGCTTTCCTTGCGTTCAACCACACAGGACCATTATCTACTTACTCCATTCATTAAGTGCAAGGAGAAGGGGTACAGTTTTTGCAAAAGACCATGGTGTGCTCTGAACTAAGATCACTTTTCAATCTCGGGCAGTTGATCATCTCTGGAAAACTGAAAAAGTCAGGTAGGAATTAAACCTGGTTTCTCTCTTTTACTCCTAATATGCACAGTAGATCCAAATGAAGAAGAGAGTGGGAGATGGAAAAAAAGGCAGTGTGTCCCTCTGCCTTTGCTTGAACAGCTTTGCGGAGTGCACGCACACTTCCCAAGGGTGAATCTCTTACCATGATATTAACAGAAACCATTTTCCTGAGGGATAGGAAGTATCTATTCCAACTCAGATTTCAGCAGTATAAATGGAATAAACGGGATAGACAATTTTCCTGCTCTTCTATATTTAGGATTGCCATATCTGGGAAAAGTAGAGATTTGGTTACTAGAGGAAGTATATCATCAGGTGTTCTAAGTAATCTTAACTTCATTGACTACACTTTATGAGAAGGAAGGATATGTCCTAGGCATTTTGATCTCCCCGTACTTTCCAGACTTTCCCCTAGGACAGTAAACAGCGGTTATTTGCCCAGTGCAGATAGACGCATGCAAGATGTTCAAGTTCCAGCAACTGCAAGGCAGCAGGTGTGGATAAACATTGTTATTTCCTGTTTATTTCTTGATTTCAATCTTTATTTTTCCCAGAAGGACTTTCTTTTGTGCTTTGTTTTCCTCAGTGATACACAACATTTTGTAAGCTTTATCTGCACAAAACAGACCAGACTCCACTTCACTTTGTAACATCAATATGCTTCTTTCCCCTTTTAAAACTTGGATAGTCAAGAATGCACACAATACATAATTTCGGAGGTCCTTGCACAGTGACCTTTATATCTTATCTCTTCATCCACTCCTCTCTAGTCCTTAAACTCTCTACTGTCTTATTACTTTGTTACCTATTCCTTTCAAGTTTATGCAGGTTTCGCAGATTTGTTCCCAAGCATCCGGTTCTTAGAAAAGCCCAGACAAATACACCACAGTCTTAATTTCTTCCATCACTGACTAAATCTTCATACTTTGGAGTCCTTTTTATTTTTTTGCCTTTTCCCCCTTTTTGACCCCAGGCTGTAGAGAGCTGCTTTCTTTCAGGTGACCTTGTATTCCAACCTCCCTTCCTCTCTTCCAAAGCACTTAATATTAATATTGATGAATTCAGGCAGGTGATCTCATGACACCTTCTGTATATAATTATACCTTGAGTTTTCTCTGGAAACAAAACTACCACTTGTTTGGTCCTCTTGATGAAAGTGTTTTCCTGCCTAGAGAAATGTATAGGTAATTAATTAACCGCAGTATGCTGCCACAGGGACGGATCCTGCTGTGCTTGCCTGAGGAAGCTACGTAGAAGTAAGTTCCCTCCCTGGAAGCCAGGCTCCTCTCATTTGGAGACCCTGCTTTTTAAGAAATTTAAGAACTGGTCAGGAGCAATGCTGAAATAATGGAGTACAAATGAGGGATGAATAAAGCACATGCTGGGTCTGTGCTGCAACAGGATGTGTAAGCAGAGACACTGTCAAGCCTTTTCAGTGAGAGACACATTTAAAGGTACGGTAGATTCAGTAAATTGCTTCTGTAATCTGTAATTTTACTATGTTTTAAAAGTCTCTTTTTCTGAACTAGTAAAATTTCAAATGGAATATCAACAATGCCATTTCAATGTTTTCCCTGTGAATTTGCTTTGAGACCATAAGCTTTTCTCTGCCCATTGACTATTGTTAGGTACTTCACTGGAGCTGTCAACACAGTATCTCTGACAACACAACTATGTCACTGGCTAAAACATTACTACAGCCAGCTGCATTCTGTGTGATGCTACCACACTACATTAAGTGGCAGCTGCTGCTCCAAGCCCAGTGCTGGGCAGGGCCTGAGGACTGGTGTGCTTCCTCCATAGTGCAAGCAAACCTACAAGGATGGAAAATCTCCCCCTCTGAATATAACCATCGTGCTCAATAGCTGATTGAGACTTCAATGTTTGTGACAGAGAAGGGTCCAGACTTAGACACAGGCTCAGTCCAAGTTTTGCAGTTACTTATCGTAGAATCATAGGATGATTTGGCTTGGAAGGGACCTTAAAGATCACCTAATTCCTACCCCCATGCCTTGGGCAGGGGCACCTTCCGCTAGACCAGGTTATTCAAAGCCCCCTTCAACCTGGACTTGAACACCTCCTGGGATGGGGCAAGCAAAACTTTTCTGGGCAACCTGTTCCAGTGCCTCACCACCCTTGTAGTGAAAACTTTCTTCCTGATGTCTAATTTAAATCTACCCTCTTCCAGTTTGAAGCCATTACCCCTCATCCTATTCCTGCACTCCAATAGAGAATTCCTCCTCTTGTCTGCTGTAGGCCTCCTTTAGGTACTGGAAGGGGCTATGCAGTCTCCCTAGAGCCTTTTCTTTTCCAGACTGAACAACCCTAACTCTCTCAGCCTGTGTTCATAGGAAAGGTGCTCCAGCCCTCTGATCATCTTCGTGGCTCTGCCCTGGACCTGTTCCAACAGGTCTATGTCCTTCTTGTGTTGAGGACTTCAGAGGTGGATGCAGTACTGCAGGTGAGATCTCATGAGAGTGGAACAGAGGGGCAGAATCACTTCCTTCAGCTTGGTGGCCATGCTGCTTGTGATGCAGCTCTGGATACAGTTAGTCCTCTGGTCTTCAAGGATGTATTTCCAGCGTATATTTTTCTTCTCAACATGAGAAGCTCATTTCATGTCTTAAATCCTAGATCAGAGAGAACAAAAAAGCAAAGGGAAATGCAAAGATATGCTCTTGCCAGTTGTTCCCACCATTATCTTTTTCCAGAAGTGAGGAACAACCTGGGAAAACCGCATTGCTTGCTTTTTTGTGGCAACTCTGAGCACCCTGAGGCCCTGCTGCTCTTCTCATTCTTTGCTGAGTGATTGCTCTTCCGGGGACTGAAGAACCTGGCTCAGATGCCACCATGTAGGACATCCAAAGGCAACCTACTCATTCAGACTAGGTGTGGGTCAGAAAACTTGCCAAGATGTCCACATCAACATTAAGAAGGAGTTGAAGGGACAGATACGACAATTTATATGTATGTGTTCCTTAACTGTAGTCACTGTAAGTAGGTGTAAATTGCATACATTTTAAGAACATTTTCTTGTTTTCATTGATATGTCAGTGAATTTCTGGTAGTTTTCTTAAGCATGATAACTTTGCAAGTTCCTTCAAGGGAACTCACACATCAAATGCAGCGTAATGCAGTGTTTAAAAATCCATTTGGCCTTTATCAGTCTTTTCGTTACATGCCACAGTGTGTGTCCTGAGAGCAACAGCCAAATTAATTGAACAGCATTCCTAGTAAATGTAACTAATGCCTCATTTAATCATATTATATGTTGTCACCCCCTTTAATTTTATACCATTTCTCTAGGCTGAAGTCCACTATCTTGTTTGTGAATTCAGATTCTGTTCCGAAATGAGCATACAGTTCTTGAAATTTTTTCTTTCAGTGTTTCTCAAAACTCTTCCTCTGTCAGCATGTCTTCAACAGTAATACCAAAGCCAAGGTTTTGATTTTTTGTTCCTAGGCCCTACTTTATTTTATTCCACATTGCATAAAAAGATCCCAGGCTAGGCTCATAGAGTTACGAAAATCCTTCTGAATCTCATAGTTTTGTTCCTATTTCTCTTTGTGACATCTCTCAATTAGACCGAAATTATCAAGTGAAGTCAAAATCTTGTCCTCATTGCAACAATTACCACAAGCAACAGCAAACAAAAGAAAGAAAAATCTCCGGGACTGTGGGGGCATCCTGCACAACCTCAAGTCCAAGCATCTACCCTTTTATAAAAGAAGAGAGAATGTGACGTGCTAATGATATATTGGACACAGAAAACAGGCACCAGCAGGGGAATTTTTTACCTGCATTATTCCAACAGAGCTTTTGAAAATAATTATGCCTTTTTTATATTATTTCAGTAGATACTCACGCCTACTGTATTACAACTGTGCAATTCCAAGTACGAAATCACTAATTAAAATGTATTCACAGCAAGGTTATTTATTGAAATGAAATAGTTGGGGTGGACATAGAACACTCTTAAGACTAAATTAGCCTTTCACCTATCAATAAAACACAATGGAGAGGGAGGAAATAAAGAAAAGAAAAAGAAAAGATCCTGATTCCAAATTATTCTACTTTACTTGCATATTTGAAGAGTTACAGATAGGGAAATGTTGTTTATTGCCATACAGCAAAACTATCGATATTTTGTCTTTCCACCAGCTACCCCAAGTCTTGTTCATACTGGAAGTCTCAAAATGGAGAGAAAGATAGAAAGGAAAAAGGTCGAAATAGCATTGAAAACATTAAGATGAGAAGCTGCTGCTGTCCCAGATATAAGACGGAGCAGACACATTGGCAGCTGCCAGAGGACATGCCAGTTGGGTACATTTTCTTTCTGAGCAAAGCATGGGCTCACAAGTGGGAAACGGGGTAAGTGGGAGAGTGGAGGGAGTACAGGTAGCAGGGAATTTTCTCTCAGAGATGAATCTCTCCTTGGAGCTGTCAGATGGGATTTCCTGTGCCAGCCATGGTCTATATAACCTTTGGACTTTTATTGTAGAAACCTGTCATCAAAATTGATGGAGGGTTTTTTATGTCCCTCACCCTCCATCAATGAGTACTTTTGTATTGAGCCAACTGTGTTAGTTCATCTTGTGGGATTATGAGCTAGACAATAAGCATTAGTCAAAACAGACTGTTTAAAGCAATAATTGCAGAACAGTTACAACAATGAAATTTGGAATTGTGAATGCAAACATCAGGACTCTGGTTTTCTAAGAAGTTGCAGATAATCAGGAAGTAACCTATATCAAGTGCCAAATGTTCCACCAAAATGCTCCTCATGTTGAATATTAGTTGCTTGTGAAGCCAAGGAATTAAATATTTTATCTAGAAATAAGACTGATTAGCAAATATCTAACTTCAAATTGAGTACCTTGGTATCTCCTGCAAAGAGCCTGGAAATATTACGGAGCCATGCGGCATTTTCTCAGCTGTGTGACTCACCACTGCACTTGGTACAGCTATTCAACATGTTCCTCATGTTGAATATTAGTTGCTTGTGAAGCCAAGGAATTAAATATTTTATCTAGAAATAAGACTGATTAGCAAATATCTAACTTCAAATTGAGTACCTTGGTATCTCCTGCAAAGAGCCTGGAAATATTACGGAGCCATGCGGCATTTTCTCAGCTGTGTGACTCACCACTGCACTTGGTATAGCTTACATATGGAGTCAATCAAAGTTGATTGTTTTGCTAATTTCTATATTCCACATGCTCTCCAGAGCCATAGCAAATAAAAAAAAATTACTGCCAATATATTTGAAAAAAAAAAAAAGGTAAAAATTGGAAAAACTTTATCTTGAACATTCCCCACTCGAAAAATATATAAAGTGTAGCTACCTCAAGTTTTAAGGCACTTTTTGTTTTGTCTTCTCAATTTACAGCATTTTCAAAATAGCTGGTTTTCAGGAAATGGACACTTGGTACTTTTGAAACGCCTCAAAAACATCTCACAAATTGGGATTCAAAACTTCTGGGACTCAAAATCGTCACCTGCTGCAGACAGCCTGAGTTCTTGTAAACATATCAGTGTGGTGTGGAAAACACTGAGTGTCAGCAAGGAGGGTTATATTTTCATTGTAAGGGTCTCCTCTGTTTGCTTTGGCATTCCTTGGGAAGTTTATTACTGGTCTGTTCAGCTACAAGTGTATACAGTGGGGTCTATTATTCTGCTCAACCTAGAGATGTCATTGCCCTAAAGGGAATTTACTCATCAAATGAGGCTCATCAAAATGGGGCTAAAGTAAACCAGCTTCTGTGTAAGAGAACCTCTGGCTTTAATTCCAGCTAAGGACTCAGCTCCCCCTCAACCAATTCTGTTCTTTAAGCTACACTGGTTATTTTAAAGCAACCTTAGCCACAGAGAGATAGGTGGAAGGGTTTGCTGATAGCTCATGGCTCTAGCATTTAGGTGAAATAATACAAACCTTCAATGCTTTTTCAGGGCACATTTTAACATCTTTTGCAGCAAGCTGTCCTTTGCATAGGTGTTTTCCTGTGGCAGTGCCTCCCTTATACACAGGTCCCTAAAAATGGGTAAAAATTACCCTGGTCATATTCATAATCTGTCATACATAATCCAAGTGTTGACCTTCCATTTCATCTTGCTGTAGCTACTAAACTTGTGAAGATATCTATGAAACTGTTATGGAGACTTCAAAAGCATTTCAAATAACAATAATGTTTTTATAGGGCCTGTTACCTGACTTTGTTGAGTATGAATAGGAAGTCACTGTTTCTACAAGATATATGATTCTTTGATTTTAGGTATTTTCCCAGGCACTTACATTTTAAGAAAATGCTAGTTTCTGCCTCTAAATCTTATATGAAGCAAAGATTAAAATGAAATTCCCTGGATTACATGGGTGTCTAAACCATGGCATGCCATATTTTTGAACAGGCTAAGAAAAGACCTGAAATCAAATAGGATCAAATGGGGTTGTTCTTTATTTCCTGAGAAGTAGATAGCATGTCTCTTCTTCATATTTTTATGTTTCCATTAACCAAATATTCATAACCACATGATGCAGCAGTCTCATCCCATGTTAACAAATCAACATACCTGAATACAAATATCTCTGTCCATGAATTAAACTTCAGAGAAAGTGTTCTTCAAGACAATTGAAAGACTACTTTTGTATTTATTCTTTTTTAAATCAGAATTACTTAAAAATTGCTGTGGTGTTTGCAATGATTAAGATGTATTGGCTACCTACAATGGTTATTTTTTACATTAGACGTTCTTGACTTTACAACAGGAAAAATGTAGTCAATCTCCTGCATCTGTTCAGCCTCCTCAGTACAACAGGGATTCTGCCCAGCCATGCTGGGCTGTTATCGAACGTCACCTAAAATGACAACTAAAACACTGCTCCTGGAGGATTTGTATCTCCACTTAGGACTGCGCACATCCATTTAGCAGGTAAACAGACAGTTCCAGGGATGGTTTAATACCCTATTGTTCTGCAAAAATGGATACCACAGCACTTTTACCGGTGAAGCTCAAAGGGGTTGATTAATTTTTTTCCTAGATGCTTACATAAAATTTTCTAAACTCCAAGATGTATATATATCTATATATAATGTTCAATCACATGACAGTAATAGTGGTGTAATGCTGGCAGAAAAGGCTATAGGAATACATCCAAGAATGTAATTTTCATTTTTCCTTTATTTTGTGGCATATAGCAAGGTATCTTTTTTTCTCTCCCTTTCCTTTCCTCTGCCCTGTTTTTGTTTCTTTTTTATGGGTATTAATTTACTCTCTGGTGTGTCAACACTTTCTCTCTGTCCACCCATCTACTATTCTTGCTGTGAATATGTTCTTAATTAGTGCTCTAAAATGTGGGTTTCTAATTATGACATAGTAGGCGGAGAGGACTGAGGAAAAACAGTACTAAAAGGGAATAATTATATTCAAAGGAAACAAAAGAAAAAATGAAACCTCAAATGTTCTCACTTTCCATTAGGTTTTAGCATTGATTTGTGCATTAGCTCATTCACAAAGATTCTGAGTATAAAGCTAAATTATGCTGCTCATTACAAGGAGGGAGCTTTAGACTTCAGTTCAGCAAAACAAGTCTACTTAAATGTTTAAAGTTAGGCAAGGGCTTAATTTTGCCTCTGACTTAGAATTTTAAAAGGGTTCTAGAGTTTCACAAGAACAGAATTTATACCTTAGTTTCAATCCTGTCATGTCTTTATCTGGCCTGAATCAAAGTGTTTTGATGGTGTCATGTCTTACAAAAAACCTAAAGAAAAATAATCGGCAAACAAACCGTATGCAGAAAAGATTTTCCTTTTGAGGTTGATTTGGGAGTCTTTATATAATTGTGGTTAATGATTGTGTCTTTGTCAGATAAATGAGATAACTTTGCTCAAGTTAAAGAATAAATGTCATCTGCAATATAACAGAAATCTTGAATACAACAGAATGAAAATCAGTAATAGCCTATTGTGAAATGCAATATATAGACCTCAGAGTGCTGCATTGGTGTGTATGTATATATTTGCTTTCTTAAGCCCAAAGAACAGGGTCTGAGCATAACTAGTTACTTATAGAAAAAGCTTAAATCTGATCTCCCTGTGCTCTTCAATAAAGGACACAAAGCCAAAGAGAGAACTGTGGCTAAAATCTGCAGCTCACAAAACTGAAAGGCAAACCCTTGCACATACTTTAAAAGCTCCAAGTAATTTTTTTTTTCACTTGCAGAATGATAAAGTAACTTCCCTATAGCTTAATGTTCCTGAATCTGATTATTTTTGCAAAGGTGCGCTTTACTGAAGCTATTGATCTCAGTGCCAAATTAACATGTTATACGGGAGTTAATGCAATTTTGTCGTAATGGTTCCTGTTGCTTGTAGATCCATAAACGCAATTGTACTCTAAAGGAAGATATACAGCATTTTTCAAAGTGATTATATGACATTGTTTCAGTGTCACTCTGTTTCAGCAGAAACCGTTACTATTTGCCAGAAGAAAAAAAGAAGTATCCTGCTCAAAATGCTGCTTGAATTAGTTTCGTGATGTTTATGTTCTAGTCATAATAATGAAAGATAAGAAAAATAAAACCAGTCATACCTTCTCAGTAAAATTAGAAACCAGAATAATCCTGAAATGTATGAATAACTAAAAAAGAACAAATCAGCATTTCTGGAAGTGTGATAACCAACTTCACTCTTACCTAGAAGGGAAAGAATGTGGCACCCAGATAGATGGAATCCACCTTCAGTTTCCTCCCCACCAAAACCAAGGCAGGAATGAATATTTATTGATGAGGAGGTTTATTGTAGGGTTGCTGTTTAGATTTCCATAGAAATGAAGCTCACTCTTTTTCAGATGCAGATCTAAATTTTTGAATGCTTTTCTGCACAAGCCACAGGGCTACATCTAATCTACCTTTGGTCTCTGGTTTGTAGAACAGGCTGTATCCATGATCACTCACAGAGGTTTGAGGGCCAAGGATCAAGCAGGAACCAGTGCCTCTTTCGTGAAGTCCTCTGCCCATAAAGACAATTTATTTTTCTCTAGACTGAGACAATAAGCCAGAACAGAGTCTATATGGACATCAGGAAATTTAACCTTCAGCTGGAAAGCTAGGCCTAAACTATTCAGTCAATACACAGAAAAATCCCAGAAGACCCTGTGGAAATTCTGTATCCATTTCTAAATTTCACAGGACATAGAATACAGTGTAGAGGGTTGCAGTACCATTAAGGCATTCTAAACTTGTAAAACAAGCAAAACCAAACACTACTTAAAGTAATACCAAAAGCACGGCATGTACCAAATTCTGATTTGCACTGTGGGGATCTGCTCTAACACTGCAAAAAAAGAAGATAGACGTGAAAGAGGAAAGAGCCAGTGGTTTACTGGCTCCTCTGCCAAGATATAAACTTCAGTTAATTTTTAATTTGGTATTTGGAACAGAAATACTCTGAGCTTTTCACTAAATAAACCCTACAGAAATCCAGGTTGTAGCTGGATTTCAATCTGGGTGTCATCAAAGATATAAATTTAGATGTCCAGAGTAGGCTGGAATATGATTTTTCCCATAAAGAAACATATTTAATGTGGGTGCTGTCAGAAACGCTAATACAATTGATGCTGCCAAACTACCACCCAACAAAAGCAGAAAAAGCACAAGGAACAAGCCTGCTGCTTTGGCTCATTTGAGAGGATGGATCTTATTATTACCCTGATAACAAGGCTAAGAGGAAAACCACAATGAATTAGTTTTATTTTGATTTTATCTGTCTAAAGCTGTTGTTTAGAAAATATAACTTTTCACACACTATGTTTGAGAAAGGATTGTTTGGTTATTTAGTCTCTGGCATAGAAACATGCACAACATAAAAAGTTTCCCTATGTCTAGCTGAAAGTGCTGAGTTACATTCACTTTGCAAGCACAGAGGAGCCCCAGCTTAAAAATAATAAACTAGGCAAAGTAACAGAGTTATGCTGAGTTAGAAAGAATTATCATGTAGCATTTTTCATAAAGATTAGTCTGGTATTTTCTCATCTGAGAGGTTCAGTAATTTATAGATCTGCCACATTTCATGTTTTTGACTCAACCCTTCCCTTGTTTGTTAGTTCCAACGCTTCATGTGCCTTCAGAGTTAAAACTTCTGCCAAGTTTATACAGAAATTACTTGCTATGATGTTTAATTAAAAAACCTAATCTGATTTGTAAATATAAACCAGGGACTTTTTTATTGGGATGGAGAAATAATGTCAGGGAGCTTCTTTTAGAGCTTTAAAGCTGATCTAGTTTATCTGTGGAAATAGCTTGGTTTTAATAAGTGAGCTCAAAAGCAGTTGAAATACCTTCTAAATTGTGCCAAGTGGTCATTTTGGTTCCTGTAGCAATCAAAATTGTAACCTTATTGCCTAGACTACTGCCGCGCCAGCCTGACTTTCAGGAACTAGCTTTTGCTTATCCCAAGGCATATATTTTGGCTTTAAATTCAACACAACAGCAGTTCAGTTTAAAAATCTTAATTTCTGGATAGCTTTTGCTTGGTTGACAAAGCTAACCTTTAAGGAAATTAATGAATAAAAGAGATCAACGTTTCTCCCTTTGTTGTCCTAGTAAGTGCCCTAGTCAGGCCATAAGGGACCTCAAGGAACTTGGAAAGAAATTGTGTCTTCGCAAGAAAATCTTTATGCATGTAGGGTTCCCAGTTCTACATTGCCTTCTGTCCCTTCTGAACAAAGGCATATGGTGTCATGATTTATCTTTCTCCCTCTACTGGTCATCGTTCTAGAGATAGGCAAATACTATCAGGTCCCTGGTAAGGAAGAGAACTGTTGTTTCTCAAAGTCTTCATCACTGCACAATGGCCATGAGAAATCCATTCCTATGACTGGGCAGCAATATGTGTAAATTTGGTGGCTTTTTTTTAGCTTCTTGTAACTGCTGCTTATATTGTGTTATTCAGTAATAACCAAATAGAAGTCTTGCTGATGACTTCTGTATAGAATATAGATTAGCAATCTAAGGCAGATGTGGATAACTATATTTTAGTAGGAAATAGCCATTATCAGATGATCTAGAGAACAGAAATCTTTGTCCATACTTTTCTCTCTACTAAGGGATATGTATGTCAGGTTTCCTGAGAAAAGATGCTAGAGACAAGTCTGCCTGGATTCCTCTAAATTTTGAAGTAGTCTTTGGTTGTTCAGAAAGTGTTAGACAGCCTCTCAGTCAGAGAGGATGAGGGGAGAACAGACCTATTTGTTTAATAATCAATAGTTCCAAAACTGAACTACATACAATTTGTAGTTATTATCTTGGGAATTTTTCTCTGTGCTTGGCTGATATACGGCTCTTTAATACATTCTTATGAGAAATAAACTCTGGGCTGGTCGATTCTCTGCAGATTGTTACTTATTTTCAGGAACATCTTACATGGAGTTAATGTCCCCGAATGATTAGCTTGAGAAGTGTGTGGACAAAAGACAACTTTGAACAAAGTACAGGATTTGTTATCTTTGGCACCAAAGTAGGGGGTTTATTTGCTGGATATGTTTATGAGGTCACGCAATGCTCAAAATAAACTCTCCCTACAGGATTAAATATAAATTTTAATTGTTATGTAGCTGATATAATATCCTAATCAACATCTTATCTTGGGTTTATAGAAACATTATTATAAACATGCAGCTTTAACCTTCATTGATTTCAAGGACTCTGTCATTATCCCATTTTCCAGTGTGAGGTGATTTCTAATTACTGTGCATTCTGGTGCTTAATTTCGTGTGATAAGCCTGAAACTAATATATAAATGGTGTCACTTCATTCTGAGGACAAAATCATTTGTAGTAAATAGAAAAGGTGGAGAAAAGATATTTGAAAGTAAAATCTGTGGACAGTATCTAAAAGCATATGTTTCACGTAAGAAAATATTGTTGAAACAAGACTCACCTACAATTTACTATTAGGACACAAAGATGTTTCTTCTGAGTGATTTTTTTAGCACTGTGCTAAAAAAACTCCACCAAAGGAGGTGATCATTTCATCTGTTTAGCCAAGCATCTAAAAACACAAGGCCCACTGCACTAATAGGAGGTTCACTATTCATTGAGGTATTTTCTTTGCACCTCTGTTTCCTTTGAAGAAGACATGTGGATTATTTTGAAATGCCATTTCTTTCTCTGTAATAGTACTGTACCTGCTAATGTAAGCTATCCACGCTGTCCCACAATGAGCAATTGCTTTTTTTCAACTTACGACAAACTTCTTTACTACTCTTTTTCTTTCGATATTTTTCTAGGGTGTTTTAAGGACATGCTAAGTGGTTTACCTACCCTGAAAAGATTAGGCAGGGGTAAAAGACTAAAGATACATATGTGTATATATATATGCAGACACCTATATATATATAAAGATAACTGAAGATACTTATTACTGGGCTGTCTGTGGTGAGATGGGTGAGGTCTTCATCTTACTGAAAACACTTACAAACTCTTTTTTTTTTTTTTTTCCTCTAACCAAGAAGATCTTTAGAAGATTTATTTTTTGTGAGTTCCATTTTGCAGCACATGCATAGCCAAAAATGGACTGTCAAAACAGGTTTTGTGTAACGTAAGTCTATGTAATTCCCATCCACCACTGCCATTACAAAGGCAGCCAAGTGCCCTGGAGTTGGCTCATGCAGTACTTGTTACCCCCAAGTACAGATTTACATCAGTGAAATATAAAGCCAAGATGAACAAGAATCAAGAATTTTTGTGGCAGTTAAAAAACTCTCTCTTTTTCTTTACCCTCTGCCCATGAGCAGCTTTGTTTGAAACAGCTGGTCAGCCTCAGCTTAGAGAGTCATGGGGACTATTTATGTCATTGCTTTTCATTTTAATCATTCAGCAGTAAGGCTAAATTGCAAAATTGGAGATGCCAAATAAAGAGTAAATTCCTATTCGGACCTGATATCTCTGCGGATGTCAGCCCTTACAAAACCTGATCTACTCCTCAAGTGCCTCGTAATCAAGAGTGTCATTGATTTCTGTCCCACCTCAATACCTGTGTGACAATGCAGAATGCAGAATCTATAGTGCCATGACTCAATGGGGGTCAAAAGGACAGAGACACGCATAAGAAAAAATTAAACAATAATTTTTGACCTATGTACTATACACTCTGTTGTACACGAAGTTACCATAAAAATAATAGTCTTACAGAAAAATCCTCTGACAGTGCATCAGGCTCAATAATCTCTTGGCCCAGGAGAAATATCACCTTCCAAGGGACTCTGCTTTGGTAAGTCGGGTTTTGTCTGTTTTCATCTGGTGTCTTTCTTAGCTGTATCTTTATGAAGATGTCTTCATAGTATTTGGCCACAGAATTCTGTAGGTACCTTGGAACTAGTGGAACATCAGCAAGGACCATCTTTTAGTATTTATAAAATAAACTCTAGTTCGAGAAACAGCACTTTAGTGTTTAGGAACTTCTGGAAGATATACCAGTAATCTACCAGCTGATAAAAAATATACCAGCTGGAAAAAGTCCATTGGTGTGGTGGTTGTGCATCTCCTTGAACTGTCTAGATGAATCAAACCCACTTTAATTCCTTTAGTAAGGACAATAATGCACCCTTTCTGAAAAGAAAATCCTTTCATACAAGCATTTTTATACTTTCCCTCCTGTTGTTGCATCATACGAATAGAGAACTGAAACTAAAGGCATAGTTCTTAAATACCACAAAGAGTTCTGGTTTTGTTCCTTCCTATCTATCAAATATTTCCTGGATTTTCTATTAGCGGTGTAGGGCAAAGACTTTGTGATCAAGATCAGATGTTTTGCTTCAGAGAGAGAAGGGGCTTGTTATTTCCTGACAGCTAGCAGAGTTACTGCTGTAGCTGGAGGAGCTGACAGAGGGAGATATTAATTCATATGCCTGTCCCATGGTATTTCAGGTATCTATACAGGGTCCTGCAGTTCATTACAGGAAAAAAACCCACTGTGGAACTCGAAGTGTTGCAAATCCTAAATGCCCCAAAATAACTTGTGTAGCAAATTATGTAAGGCTAACAGTCTGTTGATAATAGTCTCCCACTGCCGCCTAACCTGTGCTAACAAAGAACAGGAATGCCAGAAATCGCTGGCTATGAGACTGTTCCTTTAGCTCAGATGTTAATGGTTAAATGTTTTTTGTTGCTGAAAGTCAAATACATGATTCCTCCTTAGCCTGATGCAGGTAGGTGTACAGGCAGCAGCTGCCCACTGCACTAAGCTTAGACAAGTTTTTATGTGCTAATTGCACATATATGCAATTAATGTTACAGAAATGTAGAGCCATCACAGCAGCAGGCAAGACCCTTTCCTACATCGGGGCCATGCTCACTACAAAGAGTGGAGGGTGTATGTACGTCAGCAGAATCTTGAGCATGACTTGGATTTGCTATTAATCACTCATCTTTGCATGGAATTTTAAAAAGGATTTAAACTCTACAATGCCGTGTGTTTGGGTAGTGGACCCTCGCATTAGCATTCAGAGCCTGTGCAGGTTGTCTAGGCTTTCTAGACAGTGCAAGGTTACAGGGAATACGTGCCAGTGCTTTGTATCTCTGAGATGTGAGCATGAGCCAAGTACTGCAGGAACATGGTATTTGGCCAACTGCCTAAAGGAATCCAACACAGCCAACATCCTAAAGAAGTAGTCCCCTGAAATAAGACTGGTCAGGGCACAGTTACTAAGAGCTACCCAAAGTACAGGAGGTGCTGAGTTAGGTCACATTGAAGCTGCTTCTCAAGAAAGCATCTCCCTCCACTGATGAACCTGAAGGTAATCTCCAGAGGTCTGAGATGATTTCACAGACTCAAAGAACAGCCAGGGTTGGAAGGGACCTTCAGAGATCATTTAGTCCAACCTCTCTGCCAAAGCAGGTTCACCTAAAGGAGGTTGGACAGGGACGCATCCAGACAGGTTTTGAATATATGTGGAGAAGGAGACTCCACAACTTCTCTGGGCAACCTGATCTAGTGTTCTGTCACACTGAATAAAGCAGTTTTTCCTCATATTGAGATGGGATTTTCTGTGTTCCAGTTTGTGCCCATTGCCTCTTATCCTGTCACTGGGCACCACAGAAAAGAGTCTGGCCCCATCTTCTTGACACCCACCCTTTAGATATTGATGAGCATTGATGAGAGCGTTGATTTCACTTATTTCTTTGTAAAGCATAGCTGCCAAAGGAAGAGGATGTGTTAGGGAGCTACCCCTCTCCTACTCACCTCTTTCTAATATCTCAATAACTAGATCACTCAGTCACAGAAAGCATGGAATCACTTTCATTTTTTGCTTTAGGTTTTTAAAACCTTCATTGTTCCCCACACTTTAAACACATGGGGCTAGGGTCCTGCCCCCCCAAGTTTTAATTCAAAATTATTATCCAAATAAATAGGACAGAGGGACACTACAGGCAAAGTAGTGTTTAGTGGTTCTGGCAGAATTATCAATGACTCGCACAGTAGTTGGATGAGAGCTCTTTTTATTGACTTTTTGTTGTAATAAGAAGCCATAGATTCAGCAGCACATCTATCCTTTTAAATAAAAAAATGCATTACTTATGGAAATGTGTTATTCTCCATCTCTGTATGTATGGAAAGCAAGCTCCACATCTGCATTTCAGATATGATTTAAGTGATTCCTGTGTATAATACTTTTAACGTGCATTTATCAGCATGCACAAGCACAAGCAAGGTAGTAAAGTGCTTTGGGATGTTTTTAAATATGAGGCATGTACCAATGTATTGCTAGTAAAGACTTTGTCTCCTAATGTCATTTGTTCAATGCTCATATTTAAGCCACACCTTTAATTTTCCATTGTGATTAAACTAGGTAGCTATATACCTACAAAATGGCACAGTATTAATGCTCAGCACTATTTATTACAAAACATGTACATGCATGTTTAGCTGTGAGTGCTGAAGTACCACCTTGAATTCTTGTAATGTGCAACCCAGAGTTTGATCAGAGCTGAAATCTTGAAAGCGGACTCTGATTTTGATTAGTGGATCTTATGCACCAAGGCAGAGACATTTCGTATTGCATGATCCATGATTTTAACTCCATTTGGCATAAAGGTAGAATCTTTTTTTCCTTACATAAAAACCCTCTCATCAGATAAGAATTGATTATATTTGTTCGTTTAATGAAGTACGATAGTGGATTTCTGATTAATGCATCGGAAAGTAGTTATATAATAGAGAGTCCTGCCATCATAAATCACTTTGAGGTGAATGCAACAATTTTTTATTGGAGGTCACCAGTTAGCAGCAAAATCAATTCAAATCAAATCACACAGCTGCTGTATACATCAGAAGACTGCAAAGGATTTAATATTTACATACATATTTACTCACCATGCATGCTTAAAATAAATGTTTGCATGAAGATGAAGATATCTTGCATTACAGCCAGTTGAATATGCTTTTATGTGAGGCAGTCCAGGTATCTGCTCAACAGAGACTGGCTGGAGCCTATATTTAAAAAAGCAAACTGCATCCTGTCAGCTAAAGAATACATCAATAGTGTTTTCCACTATAACAGATTGGGATCCAGGTTTGAAAATGTGATTAATTGCTCTCACAGTGAAATTACATTTTTTGGCAAGAAAAGTTCAGATCTGAACTTTTAAACATTATTTCATGTTGTCTACATTAATACCCATGGAGCTAAATTGCTGCAGTGAGGGCTGTTGAAGCCATTTCTGCTTTCTCTGTAGCTCAAGTTCACTCTCCTATCTTATAATTATGTTTAATGAGCAAATTGTAAAATGCAAGAATCTTTTCATTCTTTTGTTTTGACAGAACATGGCACAAGGATACATTTCTCAGAGACATAGAATGATGGGTCTTAAACTCCTTTTTTTCCGGTAAGGATAGTAGCCATTCTCTGAAACTGAAAAGTCCTGTGTAGTTATAAGGCAAAAACTAAAAAAGCCTGTTTCTTCTGATATCCTTTTTTCCTTTGGTAAAAATAAATAGACATTTAGTATTCAGTCCATCCAAGGAAAAGGACCATCATGTATGTTTGCCATTTCTTCTGTCATTTATATTATTTTAGGTGGTGGTAATTGATGCAAATTCTCAAACAAGTAGGTTTGTTGGAATATTTTAGTACTTCTGCTTTTAAATTACTTGAAGTTTCTTTTGCCTGCCTGGATTCAGGACCCCAGAAGAGGTGATCTCATTAGAAAAGTAGCAAGATAGAAGAATGAAAGACCTGGTGGACCAATTTTTATCCTCCAGTATCTTATGGTTATTTCATACACCAAAGTATTGGTGAATGACAAAGGACATAGGACACAGGACACAGAATGGGAAACCTCTGCGCAAAACATCAATAAAAAAGTTAAAAGCACTATCTTTTCAGCAGCAGAGATACCACTTAGTGTGATACTCTAATGGAGAAGGCTTCCTCTAATATTTATGAGCATCTGCTATGTAGAGGATGCCCCTAGGTTCCTAGATGTACAAGAGGGAGTCAATTTTATGCTGTGCTTCCTATTTACCACTGAGATACAGTTTATCAGTGTTAAGGATGAAAACTACATCTCCGTTCCAAAACAAATGTGGCTGCATTATCTGCATTGATGAACAGTGGAACAAAATTAAAACCCTGACCATTTCCATGCTATTTTTCATAAAGTTGTTGAGAACCAATATGAAGGGGTATTGTTACAAAGGCTACGTAGTGAAAGCAAACTATTATGTGATGCGTTATTTGACTGAGAGAAAACTGAGGATAGAGACAATCTTCTCAAGCCTCTTCAAGTGTATTTGGGAACATGCAAGTGCTTTGTGACTCTGCAGTGCCACGGACTTACAGCTCGGCATAATTCTGCTGCCACTGATGAATAAAAGTCAGTGGCTTCCAGTATGTATATTGTAAGAACTTAATTGTTGGTTCATATACCTAAGTAATATTGTAAACCTTCTAAACTGTATACTTGGTTAACAACAAGATCTCTCAACAGGTATCATTATGAAGTGCTCTATTCAAAGTGTAAGCTGTAAACTAAATGACAAGAGTAATTATAGCAGCAAATAGATTAACAGCCAGCCAATTCCCAACCATAGAACTACAGGATATATTTAACAAGTCAATGATCTAAATTTAATAGCAAAACCTATGAATTGGACTTATTTTAAGTCTTTTTCCAGGTTGTTCAATTATATAAATGTAATTAAACAATAGAGTAGTCACTTGGGGAATTAAATAAGGCAAGAACTCGGTCCACTTTTTCCTTACTCTTATTTATGAGTTAAGCTGCAAGTCATGTCCAAGGGACATCAAGAAAAAAGTCTTTATTTACACCTGTGCAGCTCCATTTGGCTCTAAGCCTGAAATGCCATGAACAAAACAGAACCACTTTTCTTTGGGCTGTGGTGCCTTGAGCACAGTAATGCAATAAAATGGGAAGAAGCAATATAAAATTAGATGAAGACAATCTTAAACCTATTCCCGAGATCTATAGACTAGTATGAATTAAACAAGATCACTTTCATGCGTGCTAGATCCTGCCTGATATTTTATTTCACAGGATGTAACATACCGCCATCTATTAATACCATAAATAATTTGAGGCAAAATAGCTAAGGCTAATTTTCCAATTTCTGAGGTACCTAGTAATAATGTAAATGAAGTCTTCCTTTCAGAGGCTAAAAATTAGCTATATTGTTATATATTATGAATTAGAAATTTACATAGCTTATATACTCTTTTAGGGTGGGGGCAGGTGCTGCCATTTGCATGGGGGTGGTATAGCTCTCAGGCCTCAATGGGGTCTTGTGTCTGCATTGGGTCCTGGGCTTGCCCCTGGTGTTACTATCCTGGGATGACTGGGGATGGTGCTTGCTGGGGCCTGGCTGTGTGGGTTGGTGGGACCAAGCTCTGCCCCAGGTTCCCCACTGTCTGTGGGTCTTGATGGAGGATATGCTGCTGTTTGATGGCCTTGCATCAGGTGGTCACCAGGCCCAGTGCTGGGAGCCAGATCGGTGCACTGCTGGAGTGCACCTGCCCACCACCATGTGCTGAGGGCTGTGCCTTTTCCACATGGTGTTCTGGGCCAGGCTCATCCTTGCCTCCCCATCTGGTAGGATAAACTCCTTTGGCCGGCTCTGGTTGGACTGTACTCCTCAGCCCCTTCCTGGTTAGTGTGGTGAGCACTGTGCTTGGGGCAGCCCCTGGTCTCTCCTCAGCAGCCCAAGCACCCTGGGGATGGCTCCGAAGGGTCTCTGGATCAGAGGTTAGACTGGATATTAGGAGAAATTTCCTCACCAAAAGAGTTATCAATCATTGGAACAGGCTGACCAGGGAAGTGGTAGGATCACCATCCCTGGAGCTATTTAAAAGCTGTGTAGACATGGTACCGAGGGACATGGTTTAGTGGTGGTTTTGTCAGTGCCAAATTGATGGTCGGTCTCGAGGATCTTAAAAGTCCCTTCCAACTCAGATGATTCTATGATTCTACATAATTTATACATTTATTATAAATTATCTATCATTAATGATATAATGAGAAACCTAAATAAGGTTTCTGCACCAAACATGATAAATGTGGAGTTGTTTCCCCTTAAACAATTACAATGGGTGTACCTTTTCCTCCAGCTATTGTTAACCCTAAGCACCTCCTTTACTTGCAAATTGTGATGTTCCTAAGAAGAGAGAAACTCTCTCCTAAGAAGAGAAAACTGTACTTAGAAATATGCTGTTACAAATACTATAACACAGGAATAAGCAAGAGGCCTACTGGGAGCTGACTAATGGAGTGTTTCTTTGCATATATGAATACCCAATGCGGTGCAGGCTGAAATCTAACTGATGTACATCATACCGACAAAAAGCTACTTCTTAATGTTAGAATTAACTTGATTTATGTGAAACATTCATAACATGCAACCTTATTTTTTCATGTTTTGCTGGAAAAACCATGCCTGATGTTTTCTGCTGTAACACATTAAATTTAATGTAACTGAACTTGGTTCTGCAAACCGGGTAGGCAGCATTTCCTGTTCTAAATTTACCTCTAACAGAGAGGTTACTCACACTCAACTGATATAACTCATCATACGATGCATTATTCACAGTGGTGGATTTATTCTTAATCCCATCAGCTTTATCTCCAAAGAAATGGGATGGTCCTTTTGAGGGAAACCAATCTTAAAGATGTTCAAAAAAACTATGCTAGTAATTGCCATGAAAAGAATTGATTGAAAGTTTGGTAAATCTTACCTTCAAAACTGGGCCTAATTTCTCTCACCTTCACTTAACACGGTTCTCTTGGGTTTATTTTGGCCTATTTAATCCTGTTTAGTCTTTCTGTTACCGGTTTTCAAGATGGAATTTATGGAAAGAGTTAATCATTTTGCTTTTCCTCAATGTGCAAAGCACTGCAAAACACAGAGTACAAAACATGCCAAGTTTTGCAGGGTGCAAAACACTACTAAATCCTGCAGTCTTTCTCTATTAAAGCTGTGAGACTTTGTTGCATGAAGACTTTTGTTTTTTCTCTGAGTGGATTATCAATCCTTTTGCAATCAGCCACCACCTCTCCCACTTTAATTAAAGATGATTGTTATTTCTAGGTTATATGGGTGAGGTTACAGGTAGGAAGATTCAAAATATTGTTATTACTAACGAAATTATTATGTAACTGTCTAGGAAATATTTTAAATATATAGCTGTTATTTAATAAAAATGAAATGGTTTACATGGTGATACTGCCTAAAATACAAAATTACGATCTCAAAGACTCAGCCAGTGTCAGCATGTCCACCACAACAGATAACTCACAAAGACAGAATGCTTGAAAATACCTTGTAATCCAGACAGGGCAAATTCATAAATACCCTAGATACAATGGAAGTCAAAAAGATGGCCATTGCCATCAGGACAGGGAAACTGTGGACTGGCCTGAGACACATTTCTGGCAATTTTCAGCCTGAGATGCAGGTCCTGCCAGCCAGGTCATTTTGGGGTTTTGTCAAAATGTATCCTTCTATTGAGTTTGACTCTGTTCAGTGTCTTTGTACCAGATGCCCATGATGTTTGGGATGTAGGTGACTGAGCCAAGTCAGGTACCCAAGTATATACGCAAGTATACTCTGATGGATTCAAGACTGAAGGTTGGTATGACCAACAAAGGCAATATGAAAATGCCTAGCTTTCAGAAACTGAGTATTGGCAAGGAACTATGACAATGTTTTAGGAGTGATAGAAAGCTTGCCTACAAAAAAATTCAGTGTGACCTGGAAAATGATATTTCTAGAATAAAACATTTCAGCGATGGGTATCAGTGCAAAAGATGAATAAAAAAATCTGTCTGTCCCATTGGAGGAAAAAGTGTACTTATGTATAATCTTCATAAAATGAGCAAATCTGAACATTTGATAAAGGAAGTAGGGAATGATGAAAGTCACTTCAGTCTTCTGAGTACAACAGTAAATGTAAATTCTGATGTTGCTTTTCAGAATAAAAAGCATATTAAGAGGTGAGTGTACAGCCAAGACTGTAGAATACAAACAGGTACTGGCAAAGGAACAGATCATCAGGATTTTGATTCAGATAACAGAAAGTGAGAGATCAGGTAAACAGTTCCCCCAAGTTAGTTAGTGTCCTTATCATTGTTATTGTTTGTGTTTTATAATTGTTCTCTTTTCCAAAGTAACTCTGATTAATTTTTGACCTATCCCCATATTGCTTGTTTTAGTATGCCATTGACAAGAACTCAGTCCATTTTTTCCTTGATCTTATTTTAAACTTCAAGTCATGTACAAGGGACATTGGGGGGAAAAAAACCCAACCCACTCTTTATTTACACCTGTGCAGCTCCATTTGGCTCTAAGCCTGAAATGCCATGAACAAAACAGAACCACTTTGGACTTCCAGAAGGCCAAATTTGGCTTGTTCAAGTGTTCCCCAGGACTCCATATTAGGGGCAGTTCTGGTCCCTTCCAACTCCAATGATCTGGATGAGAGGATCGTGCGCATCCTGAGCAAGCTTGCAGATGACACCAAGTTGAGGGGAAGTGTTGATCTGCTTGAGGTTAAAAAGGCTTTGCAGAGGGATCTGGACAGGCTGGATTGATGGGCTGAGGCCAACGATAGGAGGTTCAACAAGACCAAATTCCGGGTCCTACACTTGGCTTATAACCACCTCATGCAGCTTTACAGACCTGGGGAAGAGTGGCTGGAGAACTGCCCAGTGGAAAAGGACCTTGGGGTGTCAGTTGACTGCCAGCTGAATGCTAACAGCATCCTGGCCTGTATCAGGAATAGTGTAGCGAGTAGGACTAGGGAAATGATTGTCCTCCTGTACTCAGCACTGGTGAGGTCGCTCATCGAGTATTGTATTCAATTTTGGGCCTCTCACTACAAAAAAGACATCAAAGTTCTGGAGAGAGTCCAGAGAAGGGCAATGAAGCTGTTGGGGGGTCCTATGAGGAGTGGATGAGTGAACTAGGGTTGTTCAGCCTGGAGAAAAGGAGGCTGAGCAGGGACCTTATGGCTCTCCACAGCTACCTGAAAGGAGGTTGTAGAGAGACGGGGGTCAGTCTTTTCTCCAAAATCACAGGCCAAGAGGAAATGGCCTCAAGTTGCACCAGGGGTCGTTTAGATTGAATATTAGGAAAAAATTATTCAGTGAAAGGATTATCAAGCATTGAAACAGGCTGCCCAGGAAAGTGGTGGGATCATCATCCCTGGAGGTATTTAAAATGTGGGTAGATATAGTGCCGAGGGATGTGGCTTAGTGGTGGTTTTTTCAGTGTGAAGTTAATGGTTGGACTCAATGATCTTAAAGGTCCCTTCCAACCTAGACAATTCTATGATTCCGTGATTATTGAACATCAGAAGAGACTATCCAGGGAAGTGATGAAGGTGGAATCCATAGAAGTATTTAAAAAGTGAGTAGACTTGGAGCTTGTAGACAGAGTTTTGTGGTGGACTTGGCAGTCTTAGGTTAATGATTGAACTTGATGATCTTAAACGTCTTTTCCAACCTAAATTATTAATTATTCTATGATTCTATGATATTGGTCAGTTTTTTAACTTCAGAAACTGATAAAAATATTTCTATGCTGTTAGTCCATTTTTGGAACAGTCATCTAAGCACCTATCTGGCCCTCCCATTTTACACTATTGTAACCTAAAATTAGTCTCTGGGTTTTTACCACATATGAAACTGGCAAGTTGCTCCCAAAACCTGTTATGTTATATGACTTTGCACTACATCCCAAGTGAAATCTCGCTGAAGGACAGAGGGTGGTAGAGGGATTATCTCTGGGATGTTTATTCTTTCCTAACAGCTAGAAGATTCTTATATTTGCATTCTGTTTTGATCTCCTGAGTCAGTTCCTTTTCATGCTGATGGATAGTCAATGAATGTGTCAGTGTGACACCACGGAGCATAGTCTCAGTTAGTATTACAGGAGTTATACATGTTCACACAGAGAATAATATCCCCTTGTGACACAAACATTTAGAATACTAGCCCTCAAACAAAGGATAGTGTAAAGAAGCATTTAAAATCAACAACGTCATTCCTGTTAATATTTCATTAGAGTATTCTGCTGGTGCAACTTAGGTGTTTTGTGATGAAGAGCCATGTGCCCTGAGCTGTACAGACAGACAGGCTGAGAGTCTTTGGACAAACCCTATCAAAGATGGTGCCTGTTGTGTGCAGACCAGCTGAATGAACTCAGCGCTGTCAATGCTCACACAAACATCATCAATGAACACCAGGGATGTAACCACCTGCAAAACAGTCCTAAAGGACAGGTGTGGTGCAGCATTTATTAACATGGCACATGGTGTAAAGATCCCACACATTCACAGAAGACTTTGTACATTGACTGTTCCAGATCAAGTAATTTTGGAAGTATGCCTTAAGATATTGTTTGAAATGCAAATAATACAGCTCTCATCACATGGTGGCTTTATTCTCCCTTCTCTATAACACAGAGGAGCAGCAGTCTGGGTAAAAGCTGCTGAGGAGCTTGACAACTACCTGGCCCAGCTCTGGGGAAGGTCTCATTACCTTCCCCAGCTGTGGGAGATCAAACAATTAGAAGTGGCTCTTACAAAAGGTTGGGGTTGAGGGGGGTAGATTTCTTACAGAGAATATGGTTGGAGGAGACACAAGGATCAATAGGATCTTTCATAATGGTGGAGGTATGTGTGTTTTATTTACCTGTTAGGTGAGTTTAGTTAAGGTTTATGTCAATGCATGCTATGGGTTATTGTGGGGTTGCAGTGATTGTTCTCTGCACTCAAGCTTGTCCAGTGGGCTGTGCTGGGTGCAGCTCTCTAGTACCACAGTGCAGGGGCTTTCAGAGCTCTTAGGTGGCCCGGGCTGTAGGGACAGCAAGTCAGGGTCCCTTGTGGATGTCTGTGTTGGTATGGTCTCATCTTTATGTGTTCTGTCAGCTTCCCTCTGGGCCAAAGCAGGATTTCTGGTTTTGTGCTGAGGCTGTGGGCTCCTCCTTTCTCGCTCTACCTCATGTCTTAATAGCACTGGCTATGACAGAAATGTAACTATGAGGTATCAAATCTATCAAGGGCATGGTATTAATTTGCATGTTTGAACAGTGTAGTTGGTTCTGCCTCCCAATTAACACAGGCTTCTTGTGTATCTCTCAGCAACAGAGATTTTTATTTTTCCCCAAAATATCTGTGGTCCCTGAAGTATGTACTCAGTATATGCATTAAATATATTTGAAGGGGCTGAAAGGGCTTTTGTATTTATATATATATATATGCACAATGCTATGCAGTATCTTGATATATTTGCCCAAGTTGGGGTTGGCATCTTTAGCTTCAATGCTGTAATGCTTGGGGCTGCTGTAAAGTCAAGAGATAAAATGGTTGCAAATGCTGGCTGGGTATTTCAGATGAATTTTAAATAAAAGCAGACCCATAGACTCACAGGCTGACCTTCCCTGCTGCAGGGGCTCTGGGCTGTTTCAAGAATTACTTTGTTCTGGTTTCTCTACTGGTGTTGTCTCAGTTCCTGTCATGTAAGCTTCCACAGTTATATTGATATCTCTTCTTGGAGAGACTTTCATACCTAAAAAAAAATTGTTGTTGAGAATGGATGAGGTTCATGGTGTTAAATAACTATTGACCTCTTAGATACACTGCTTTTAAGTTCTTATTGCTATTTTAGATAATGCTGAAGCAGCTTTGGGTTGTCTTGAATACTTTTGCTGCTGATTTCTAAATTACTCTATAAAATGCACATTTGTTTTACCAGCACAAACCCAACAAACTGCACGTGTCTCGACTAACATCTTGCTTTTTGCATGTCCTTTCCTCTTGGGTACATATTTATCTTTAGTTAAGGCCAATATTTGTAAGTTGTTTACAGGAGGTTCTGTGTTTTCTGTAAACTCACGTACAAATGTCTGCTTAGGAATACCTTTTTTTTTTAACATTGCTGCAAACAAATGTGATAAGAATTAGGTCAAATGCCCTAACTACAAACAATAAGGAAAAAAAGGAAATGTAAACTAGCCTCTGTAGGCATAGACCAAATGATATTTTGGTATTGGTAGTGAGGAAGACATAATATTTTGTATGATGACTGTGGAAATATTTTTCTTTCACCAGAAAAGTTGGTGTTACAATATCCATAGTGCAAAGTAACTGTTGGAGGCTGAGTCATTGAAGTGTGCACTGTGGAGGGGAAGAAATTAATGCAAAAACTTACAGCAAGCTTTTAGTACAAGAAACTTCCTTTTATGTAAACAAACCACTATCTTGGAGCCTTGAAATGTTTGAGGCCTGGGTTTTGTAATGTCATTTGACAGCCCATAAAGGCTTGCTGCCTTCTTTGTAAGTACATGTTGGGGAATTTTCAAGTCAGACTTCTAAATCAGTTCAAAAGATGTTGGGGAGGACCTTTAAGATTTGGGCTGCTCAGGCTCACAACCTCTCTGATTTAACAGCTCTCCCTGAAAGCAGCGTGGTGTCCCAATGGTCAGATCCTGGTACAAACCTCACTCTGTGTTCTGTGTTGGATCTAGACACAGCTGGGACAAAGCCTTGGGTTTGATACAGCAAAATAAATCTTTATCTAAAGAAAACATATTTTTCCCTCCTGGATAGAATTTTTGAGAGCCAGAATATAAAGCATTGACTGAACAGAAGCAATTATGGATGGTGATAGAATGTTTCAAATCCCTGCCTGGGAAAGATGCTGGAAGAAACTTTTCTGTCTCCTTCTGAGCCCTCCCTCCTTTCTCCCAGTGAGAGGAGGCAGCTCAAGTAAACTGCAGCAGGCTGTTTTTCTCTGGAAAGGAAATACTCTACTGATGAGAACTGACGGCTCTTTGACCACATTGCCTAAACAATACCTGTAACAGAGAAAGAAAGGCATATTATAGAACTTTGAGTGTTTCCCATCTTGAATAAGGTTTAACCTAAAGAAATTCCTTAATTGCACCAGTGGAGTATAAAATGGCAATTGTTCTATTGTGCAGGGAGATAGACTTTATTGGCAGCTTGTGCTCTTGGCTAAAAACTCATGCACGTGTTTGTCAATGTCTTAATATAAAAAATAAATGTACACAATGCCATGCAGAATGTCTATCTTGAGAGTGCTCTCCTGTGACATGCAGTCTAAAAGGTATAGTAACTAAAAAAAATATGTCCTTTATAGTGTAGAAGACTTTCTTTCAATTAAACTACGTATAACACTTAATGAAAAGCTTAAAGAGCACTTTTCTTGATTTTTTTTTTTTTAAATCTTTTTTTTTTTCCTGCAAATATGTATGGAATACTTTGCAGTCCTATAGATGAGGGCTGATAGATGCTTATGTTTCTTAAAATCTTATTTTCCAAGCATCCTTGCCACACTTTTTTTTTTTTTGCTCTTGGTTGCTTCATCTTCACAAAGCAAATTCTGTTCAATGATGGGATAGTTTCTCTGCCTGTAACCTCTTCTAAAATATTCGTGCTATGAGTTTCTCATTTACATTAAAGTTTGCCCAGTATTTTTATAGATTTTGCAAATGTCACAACAGCAAATAATAAATTATTAAAGAAATTATTAAAGCAGACACATTTTTGAAATGTCTAACATGCCTAAAAAATGCAGCATGTAACATGTTGTGAAAGGGTGCAGTGTGCTGTCTGATAGTCCTAGGCTGGTGTCAGTACCTTTGCTTAAATGACCTAATAATAAAAATTGCTCTTCAAATGGGAAGAGCGAGTCTATGCAACGTGCTTTTAGAAGAGGCAGTATTGAGCCTAGTATAGTACATGGAGTCAGAAGGTAATTTTTTTGGTTGTAAGTGTGCATCCTTCTTGTATTTGGCCAGCTTTAGAGGCACTAGCTGCAGATCAGAGGGTCAGGTAAAGTGAGCAAGAATTCAAGTGTGCCTAGGTGGTTTATTCTTGTGTGTTAATGCCAAAGGACTATGTTGTGCAACTTTTGCCTCCTATCCTTCTATCCACTTCAGATCTGAAGAAATCATAGAATCGTTAGAGCTGGAAGGGACCTTTAAGATCACCCAGTTCCAACCCTCCTGCCATGGGCAGGGACATCTCCCACTAAAGCAGGTTGCTCCAAGCCCCATCCAACATGGCCTTAAACGCTTACAGGGCTGGGGCATCCCAGGGCAACCTGTTCCAGTGTCTCACCACCCTCACAGTAAAGAATTTCTTTCTAGTATCTGATATAAATCTCCCCTTTCCTAATTTAAAGCCGTTACTTCCTGATAAAGAGTCCCTTTCCAGCTCTCCTGTAGGGTCCCTTCAAAATCCTCAGTCAACTGTCCCATAAGGGAGACCCTTTCAAAGTGGAATCCATGGGCTCCTCTTTCAGACCACGCATCTGATGCAGGAAAGCCAAGAGGGAAAAATTTAAGGATTCATTAATCTGTTTAAAGAGGTGATGGACCCATTCCAGTGTTTGCAATAAGGAAGGATAAACTAGAGATAGTTATTAAAACATGTTCCTGTTGTAATATGGGTTGTAATGTACAAACTGGATTCCTCCAGTTTGTGTCTACAGAAAGGCTGGCGTAACAATAAATACATAGTGAACAATTTAAAATCTATATAGTATGGCCACTGAATCTTGAACATAATCTCCTTTTTTTTTTCTTAATACGTAAATGTGCCTAGATAGTGCAGCCATAGCCAGAATCCTCTAAAGGAGTAGACCTGTTATGTTTTTCTTGATGACAAGATGGTAGCTAACTCTTGTGCCTGCTTGGTCTCAGGTGAGATCACCTGCCAGCCCTGAAGGCAAGCTTTTGTCAAATGACGATGTGAGGCTGCTTCAATTTTAAGGGGAAGCTGGTATTTTATTTGTTGTCAGTTAGATAGGAGGTAACATAGTTTCCAGTAAGCTTGGCTGTGATAAATTATGAATGGAAGTGGTTCCAGTCACAAATGCATAGCCACAGGAAGATAACTCTAAGCCTACAGTATGGTATTTTTAAAATCTGAAAAGAAGGAAAAAAGTATTGGTTTTTAACCTTCTTTCTCAAAACTTCTCTCTCCTGCTGTGTTTTTTTCAGACAACAGACAAGTATATGCCACAAATGAGAAATCTAGCAGTTAATATTTGATTTAATATTAAATGCCAGTTGTTTTTTCCCATATGCCAATATCTTAATGAAATTCTCCAGGCACTGTCCACTCAGTTGCTCTCAGAAAACTTATTGGAAAATCAGGAATCTTTCCAATAATTAATGTGACAGTGGACTGCAGAAAAGCCTTTTTTT
>VXBJ01000752.1:25556-36651 GCA_013400055.1 Nycticryphes semicollaris | reverse complement strand
ATAGAGGCCAGGATGCCGTTGGCCTTCTTGGCCACCTGGGAACACTGTTGGCTCATGTTCAGCTGGCTGTCAACCAATACCCTGAGGCCCTTTTCTGACAGGGAACTCTCTGGCCACTCTTCCCCAAGCCTGTAATGCTTCATGGAGTTGTTGTGACCCAAGTGCAGGACCTGGCACTTGGCCTTAGTGAACCTCATTCCATTGGCCTTGGCCCATCAATCCAGCCTGCCCAGATCTCTCTGCAAAGCCTTTCTACCCTCAAGCAGGTCAACACACCCATCCAGCGTGGTGTCCTCTGCAAACTCGTTGATGGTGCACTCAATTCCCTTGTCCAAATCATTGATACAGATGTTAAAGAGAACTGGCCCTGGGGGACACCACTCATGACTGGCCGCCAACTGGATTTAACTCCTTTCACCACCACCACTCTCTGGGCCTGGCCCTCCAGCCAGTTTCTAACCCAGTGGAGAGTACTCCCATCCAAGCCAAAAGGAAAGGTGGTGTTGACAGAAATGCATATTACCATTGAGCAACAGGTATTTCTACCATTTATTCATGGGTGAGGAAAAGAACAAAGAGCTTCCTGATGTACAAAATCTCTCCATTTCCCTTTTCCTCCTTTATTTCCTCCAGATTTTCTAAATGAGACAAGAATCAAAAAGGGTCAGCTGTATTTTTCTGTCTTGTGTTCTGATTTAATGAACTCTAGTCAACTTCTCTATTCCTACTTTAGGCTGGGCTGTAGTCACTTTCTGATCCTCTGATACTGTGGGAGACTGAAGGCCTCACTAAAGTCCAGATAAATAACATCCACAGTCTTTCCCTCATACACCAAGTGGGTCACTTGGTTTTAGAAGGAGATCGGGTTTGTTAAGCAGGACCTGCCTCTCATGAACCCATGCTGGCTGGGCCTGGTCAACTGGATGTCCTTCATGTGCTGCATAATGTCACTCAGGATATAAACTAAGAGAGCAAAGACCAGTGGGAAGCTCCTTTTTTCTCTGCGGTTCCTGATGAAATATCTCAGGAGCCAGGGAAGACACAATAAAGGGTTTGGTTGTTGGGGGTTTTTTTTTTGGTTGTTTTGGTTTTTTTTCCCCCCAAGAGGGAAGAGCCTCACTAAGTAGAGACTATTTTCTCTTTCTGTTTTGGCTGCTTGGTTGAGTGAGGTGCTTGCCCTATTTATGCAGTCCTTGCTGCTTGCTCTTACTGAAAACACAGGAAACAAACACATTTCTGTTGCTTTTAAATGCATGCTACCTGAGTACCTGAACAAATCTGGACACTTCTTCAGCAAGTAATTTGTTTTATATACAGTAAGCTGTAAGTAAACTGTGGAGCCATATTCAGAGTTAAGGTCAGTGTAGTTCTGCTATTAAAAAAACCCAGAAAACTAAAGCAAAAAGTCAACACAACAAACAAACCCAACCCAAAAATTCAGCAAAGAAGCTTTTTTTTTTTTTTAAAGTACTGCATGCTCACTGCAGAATGTCTCTTTAAAAATATTTTCTTGTGACCTTTAGACTAGGACTATCTGTACAAGTAAAATGTGCTGAGAGTAACTGGACATTCACATGCGTCCTCCTTTACAAAGGAAAATTTACTTATTGGAATAATCCCTGTTTTCAGAAAGCTCTTGGGTGGTGAAGACAAGTTATCCTGCCTACAGCTACTTCTTCCTATATAAGCCCACATGAAAGGATTGGTGGGGTATGTTGTGTCCTGACAGAAATTGTTTGCAAAGATCAAGAAAAATGGTTAATCAGGCCAGGAAAGTGTATTTCCTTTTTTTTTTTTTTCCCCTATTCTTTCTATGGGTTTATCTGTGGTATGAAGATTGTAGTGCCCTGTGCTCTGAGGACCAGTTTTCTGGGAGCTGGCTACATCTTATGTACTACTTTCCTTCACCTGGAAGTGAAGTCCACACAAATGAAGGATCCAGAATATTTGGTCCTGTGTATAGTTTAATATCAAGTGCTTCTCTTCTTCATAATGGCACTTGCACAGTGTAAGTCAGGATTTGATTAATGAGAAGACAGATAATTTTTTTTAAGAACAGATGAGATCCTTCATGTCCTCCAGTTATCGTACAAGGAAATCATCACAACAGATCTGGCAGGACATGCTTCATTCATCTCTTAAGGCTTATTATCAGAACGAGCTTCCAGAAACACGTCAATGAATGCCTGAAGACTTTGACAGCTCATTAATTGTGTAGTCCTACACTAAGAAATAGACACAAAATGCATTCACTACTTCTCAAACACATTTGTTGGGACTTATTAGTTACCTTTGAATGATAGTCCTAAAATGGACCTAATTAAAGGTTATTTTCCTGCAATTTTACTACATGAATATCACTTACAACTAAAGAAAAGTCATATAGAATAAAGATACATAGCTCAGAAGATGAGAAATATAGACTAAGTATGTACTATGTCAGTTGTTCCTCTTTTGAATGATCTTTTAAAAACAAAACAAAAAAAAAATCTTAGACTTCTGCTTTGCCAGTTTACATGTAGTATATCACCCAGGAACAGTCAACAGGATTATGAAAGAGAGATGGGAGCTGGTGCCTTTAAAGCACTGTGCATTTATTTCCTCTTTTCGATCTACAAGCATTGTAACGAAACACAAGTTAGTATCTTCTCTTGAAAATGCATCCTTTTAGGATCATAAATCAGTATATCACACTAATAGCTAACAGATAAAGTTTAAAGACTGACGTGTGGGGGGAAAAAAATATGCTGTGAACCGATAAGCCTTCAGAAATGAACAAGGTTGCTTAAATGCTTGAGTGATTTTGGCGAATTGGTGAGCTCAAAGCTTGGTGTTACTTCTACACAGATGTTAGTTTTTAGCTAAATTTTGAAAAATTGAGGAAAAGAGAAATAAAATTTGTGGATAATATATAGAATGAATATAGGCGAAAGTGGTTTATAGGCATTGGCTTGAAGATATTAGACATTCATCACAGGGTTTCATTAAATACAAATCCTCTACACAGGTCTTAATTGTCATTCCTACTCTGCACAGACCTCACCCCAATGAAGTCTGTAATCCTTTTGCCTGTGGCTTAAATAAAATGTTTTACTGTCTTTATGGGATTTCTTTCAGTGGCGTATTCTGTTTAATGGGGCTTGGGGGTTTGCAATTTAAAGTGAAACCCTGTTTTCATGAAAATTAGTAGCAAATGTCCAAGAACTTGCTCTTAATGTTTACCAGAACCAGCTGGGAACGGGAGAACAGAATAAACAGTGATTTAGGCACAGGTTTGAAACATGTAGATGATTGTTGGCACCTCTCTATGGAAATGTTGGAGTTGTAAGCAATATTGGAGCTTGAAGTGTAGCTTAGCGATCAGCTTGGCACTGCTTGCAGAGAAAGATATCATTCAATGGGAAGAAGTGAAGTAAGCTATCTATTAACCATTAAAAGAGGAAGAGTGTATGTACTTTCGTCATAGTGATGAAGGACTAAAAATACTGACAAAATGCTGGAACTCATAGTGAAAAACAAACTTTGCCATTTCTTTTTTTTTTTTTTTTTTGTG
The DNA here is from genome assembly GCA_013400055.1 of Nycticryphes semicollaris. Taxonomy (NCBI): domain Eukaryota; kingdom Metazoa; phylum Chordata; class Aves; order Charadriiformes; family Rostratulidae; genus Nycticryphes; species Nycticryphes semicollaris. The sequence continues at coordinate 33,098 of VXBJ01000752.1, read as the reverse complement.
ATCCTGGAGAAACATTTCCCTTCATTTGCTGCTTTTGATTTATCAGTTCTGTTGTTGAATACAGGTGTTCTGATAATATTTACCAAACTGAAATAGGTGATTCTGGCTGCTGCCTGATAAGAAGCTGTTTGTTGGTGTGCAGTACAAATAGGTATGAGTTTAGTGACAGAAAAACAAAGGAAACTGAATGCACTGATGTTTCTCTCTGGCTTTTTCTCACATATTTTTTGAAAATAATATCTTTCAGGGCTGTGGAGGGGTCAAAAGGTCCAGGGAAGTATCAACTATGAGAGGAAAGAATAAAGAAATAAAAATGAACTGAAGTGATTGAAAGGCTAATTGGACTTTTTTTTTTTTTTTTTAAAATGATCCAGCCTTGATTCTGTAAGATGGAAGATCCAACCAAAAAATAGAAGCAAGAGTAATGAACAGAGCATAGCACCGGGAATTAGCCAAGGCATTAAACCACATTATTTCCAGTGGACTGTCTGTGTAAAAGTAGGTCAGGTATTCCTGTCTAAATGATGGTCTCTTCTGTCCATCACTGATTCCTGCTGATAATACAAGAAGGTTGTGCTCTGCCCCTCTGCATACCTGTCACGGGCTGTTTGGATATCTCAAATTCATGGGACAATGTATGTAAATTAGTATGTAAATTTATTTTATGAGTTTGTCAGGAAATATAACAAAACAAAGACTTGGAAATCCAGCTGCTGTTAGATCTACTTCAAAGGGGTTTTGGGTAACCAAAGGTTTTTATACCTTCCAGCAAGGAAATTTGGACTATGCTGTTTCCATTCTGAAGACAGAATGTCTTCAGACATTCAATGTGCAAAGACGATGGCTGCAGGGGGCATAAATCAGCAGGTGGTAAGGTGTTTGAGATCTTTCTGGCTACCTCTCTTGCCTCTATGGTGCTCTTGTTTTGACCTAATGGTTCTGCTCCTTTAGGTCAGCATAAGTCAGGCCTTAGTGTGAGCTGTGTTGGCCAAAATCAGAGCAGGAGGTGTGTGAGTAGTCACAGCATGCGGGGAGGTTAATTTAGGCACTTAGGTTTTGATAGTGAAGTCATGCCTTGAGATAACTCTAAGGACAACTAGATTGCCTGGGCTGGGAGTACAGATATGTAGATGTGATGAGGAACGTGGTGCAGTGGACTTGGCAGTGCTAAGTTAACAGTTGGACTCAATGATCTTAAAGGTCTCTTCCAATGAAAATGATTCTATGAATCTGTGCTTTTGAGAAGATCTCCCCAGCCTCAACATGTGCAGAGGAAGCCTGGGCACCTTGAGCCCGCAGAGGAGACAGGGTCATTGCTGCACCAAAATTTTTGGAAGTGAATGTAGTTAAGAGGGTGGGTCTCCTCTCTCTCCAGCACCCTCCAAATATCAGTCACTAATTTGATGCAAATTGCACAAGCATGTGTATAGCAGTGACTCTACACAGTATTGTTGCTGTGTTGTTCTACATTTTCTTTGCACAGCAGGACATAATAAATTCAGACATATAAAAAATGACTATGCATTAATGCTCATAGGAACAAATTTAAATAATCATGGAACTTGTGTTAAGTCAATGTGAATTGGAGATGTATTCTTATCATACTGCCTGTATCACATTGCTCTGTAAGTGGTCTCCATTACTTTAGATTCAGGTGGTGTTGAACTTGGCCCAATTTTATTACGTGATTTCTACTGTTTAACAATAGAAGGCTAGAGATTTGATAGTAATTTACTCTCCATTCTGAAAGTGTCCTAATTTTTTATGATTGAATACTGTAAATTGCACTGTTTGCCTCAGAAATGGCTGTATATACTCAGCACTTCGTAGGTCTTAGCAATATAATATGAAAGCACTGGAGACTACAAGTAAGGAACGTGTTATGTTTTATGAGGTAGTTATACCTATAAACTCTGGCCTATTGTAAAGATATTAACCCTGTGTTGTTACTTTCAAGCTTAGGTGAAAGTTTTCTGTGTTTTGATATTGATTAATGCTTAATTTTCATAGACTCTGAATTCACAATAATTTCATTTTTGAAATTGGCGTCATGCAAGTTGAAGGAGACTGATTTATTTCTTTTATTATTTTTTTTTCTTGTGCAAAATGCAAAGACTCCTGAAAAGCTGAGATAATCACTGTACATTTGTATGTTAATGTTACCAGGTAATCATTCTGAAAGACTGAATATGATTAACACCTTGAATCATAAACTAGACAAAATGTACAACGCTTGACAGGGAGTGAAACATCTAATACAATGTGGAAACATCTGGCCAGGAAATTGTTTTCCAAACACTGAAAATTATAAGCAATTATCAAGTATTTTACCTGACTATACTCATAACTCTGTTTTAGTGACACTTTAACTGATATTATGCTTCATTTCTCAGCAGTCTGATTTTTGGATAATCACCCTAGATCCATGATTTACGTGCTTCCGTCTTCCTGCTTGACATGCATGGCAAATATTTCTATGGTGTACTTTAAGGGGCAATCAAGGCTGGAGATGAAATAAGGCACTCTTATGACAATTGAAGGGAAGAGCTTAATTTGGCAAGTCTCATCAGTGACAGGAAAACCAGGTGTCCCTAAATCAGCGTGAGCTAAACTTCTAGGGAAGTGAGACTGCACATGCCAATTTTCTGAGTATAACCTAGGTGTTATTTTCAAGACCTTTTCTTGAGGTAGTTGTATGTACATGCAACTTTGGCACGTGGCAAATTGCCAGAATATGGTGGCAGATGTTTTGGATAATAATAACTTAGGATGATGCTTATCTGTGACACTGATACCAATCTGTAAACCCTTCATGAAAAGAAAGGGCGACTCCATCCTTTACGTACCCATTTGCATTCAAATATGGATTTATTTCTATTGCATATTTCCCTATGGGACAAAAGGCAGAGTAAGAGGGGAGAGAGTCAAAGGATGTTGGGCACCTTTTGATTCCAAAAAATCTGGATGCTGTTTCTGACTCTGGAATATGGTTGTGAACCATTCGAGATTTTTATTGTGCTAATAACCCTCTTCCTGTAGCTAGCCTCAGCCATTAAGTAGAAACTGCCTTTTCATCTTGGAAATGGAGCTTCCTACCTCAAATCACTCCAGGACATGCCATCAAAATGACTTCCCTAGTGGCCACTTCCTGATCTCTTAGATGAAAGTAGCAGTAAGAAAAAATGGCATTCTGTCCCTCAGTGGGAAAGTTCACAGTCGGTCAGATTCTGACATACTTACATGGCTCTAGCAAAACAAAATAAAAAAGATGTAAATCAGATTGGTTTGTTAAAGAAAGGGAATTTTTACCTCAGCAGTGATAGTGCTTCACTGTCATATGCCCTATAGGCTATGTAAGGTCAAACCGTTGCATTCTATAGCATAACTACTGACAAGTACATCAAGCAGTGTTTTGTATGTGAGCCTTTTAATTTAATACACCATGACAGGTCATTTGATATGACACATGAATGCAAAATGTTGTTGGCTTTCATTTTAACTTCAGGTAACGTGACCTCTTGGGCGTGGCTATACATTCCTAAAGTAGTATTTTCATCATGCCAGAAAAACAACATATCACTTCTATTTTGAAATTGGTGCTTTCTACATTGCTTTTTTTTTTTTTTTTTTTTTTTTTTTTTAAAAAAAGTGAGGAAATGTTCTTACTTTTTCCCTCATATTTTTCTTATTTTATGAACTGGAAAAATAAAAGGGAAATTTGCAAGCAATTTAGTATTTTCAGAATAATGCTGAAAAATCAAAATCTTAAAATATTTCAAGGAAAAGCTGAAATAATAAAATTAATAACATTTTTCACTGCAATCGAATAATTTGTATCTATGCATACAATAGGATTAAAGCTAAATGGAACAAGGGAATTTCAAATGAGAAAGAGGAAAACTTAAAATGAGACAGTAAAAACAAAGTTCTGTATCTTGAATTTTTCTTTTTAAGTAATTAGTTGCAACAGTATTTTCTGTAGGTGACCCGCTGGAATTTTTTTAACAACTTTATGAAATACTTGAAATGCATAATTTCCTGCTGAAATTCTGTTGTGTCATTTGACAGCTGCTTTCAGAGCTTATTTGCCTTACTTAATCCATATTTGCTCTAAGGCTTGTTTATTTTAAAGTATTTCAGGAGTTGGAATTCATGGATTTTCAAGCCCTAGGTGAATGCATTTTAGACTCCCTTGTGTCACTTTAATTGACAAATATTTGGGGAGAGAAAGCAAAAAGTGAGATTTGTAATGGAGGTGGACTTATCTGTATAGTTCTAGTACTCATAGGGTTTGTGTAATGGTCCTGTATAGGTTGTTTCAACCTGGGAGCTGTTGCCTTCAAGTTTCCCCAGCACTGGCATATCTGAGAAGTGACCTGCTCCTTAGTATGCCAGATGTTGTCAGGCAAAGTTTTTATTTCACTGTAGGCGCTGAAGCTTTACCCAGGCTTGGAATCAGCAAGTGTTTTGATGCTGGGCAATGGCCAACATGTCTAGTTTCTTGTGGAGAGGTGTTTTGTTGTGTAGTGTAGCTTCCGTGCTGTTGAAGCTCTGATACGGACGTAAAAGCTGCAAACAAACTAGAAGGAGTTTGAGGGAAGTATTTTAGACTATGTATCAAAACAAATGAGCCACTAATCTAGAGGGAGGAAAAACATGTGCGTATTTAGAAATTTTGTTTTCAGGAATTTCTGTGATTCTGTTTGGTTTTTTTTTTGGTTCTTTTATTTTCTTGTATTCACTAATTGTTAACTTTACAGGGGAAGCTTTAACCAAACTAATTCATTACCAGTTCTGTATCCAAAGAAAAAGTGCCAATTCAATTAAAAATTTGCAAATGACAAGACTAGTTCTAAATTCAAGCAGCAAAGGAACATTGAGTCCTCTAAGGACCTGGCCTGCTTATACTGAAAAGTGCCATTTTCAGTCTGATTTGAAGAGGGTCAAGGTAAGTGCAGGGAACTGGAAAAGGTATATGTGCTTCTGAATATTCAAAAGAAGTGAAAAACAGGAGGAATAAAGAAGACTGATTAGTATTTGAATTTAAGCAAAATATTTTCAAGATATGTTAAAGAATACGCATCAGTGCCTTGTGGATTTACAAATTAATATCTTCAGCTAAGTCTATACCTAACACTGAGCACAAGAAATAATGTATAACTTTTCTACTTATAAGCGTTTAAAATCAGTACTTTGTATTACATGTTCAAAAATGTTTTTAGGTATTCCATTGCATTCATTCACTCCATTTAACCTGAAAATTACGTGAGTTGAAGATGACTCCCTTAATCTCTCTAATCCCACATATATACTTTAGGTGTATCTGATGTATGAAAAATGTTGCAAATAAAGCAGTCCACTGGACATCTGAAGACCTGATCTTGATTTTGTTTGCCACTGACGAGGTGGCTCTGGAGAAGCCACATTGCCCTTCTACACCCTTGTCTTGTCTTTCAAGAGGAAAAAGATAATATCCCTGACGTCTATAAAGCATTTGAGGTCTAATTATTTATAGATTAAGTAACATAGAGTAGGTAATATAAACACTAGCTGATAAACAATTACCTAAGAGAACACCACAAGCAGAATAAGTGGGAAAGGTGTTCATTACAGCCTTTTATTTAACAAAAGGACACATAAATATATGGACTTCACCTCTCAAATATTAACAGAATTTTTCTGGATTCTTCAGCTTCTCACTAAAGCTGTGACAAATAATGGTGTTCTGTTGTTACTACCCTCTGTGATTATAGATATTAGAGGGGTTAAAAAAAAGTTAAGGGTTGTAGTTAGACCAGCAGGGAGGTGGGTAGCTCTTTGGGAACCCGTTCCCTTTTGTTGACCAAGGAGTTGAGTTACAACCATGTGTATTGAAGAATTTATGCACTAAGAGAAAATGATGCACTTTTTTCTCAGCTCAAAATATTAGTTTGCATAGGGTAGGGCTAAATCTTGTCAATCATCTCAAGAAATGGTGGTCCAGGTTCTCTATTTTGCTATACTGGGTGAGCTTGAGACTAATATACTAGAATATATTAGAAAAACAGTGTTAAATGTGTCAAGATTTGGTGTCGTTGATTTAAAAGCTGAGTTTCAACAATGATATTTATAGGATCAAATACAGTATTTATGTAAAACATTCTTGTTTTTTTTTTAAGAGTGTTTTTTCCACTCAATTATTTCAGGATGAAATTGCAGCTTAGCCAGTGTGCAGTCAAAAACATGAAGTGGTTTGAAAAAGAGGTGGAAGTCAAAAGGTGGCTTTGACCATTGAAAAAGTACATTTCACTTACAATAGCATTAAGCACCAGTACATATGTTGTATGTACTAATCTAATAATCATGGAAAGATAAAATCTTAGATTAATCTTAGATTAGCTTTTCATTGAATGACACTGTAAAAAGTAGCTTTAAAGGATCTTTTTTGTAATTTGATCCAACTGAATGTCTTGTGCTCACGCTGTACGTTCTCAAATTCTGTAATATGGAGATTTCAGGAGTTTTGACATATTTATTGTACTGAACACTTTGAAAAGATCAGTTGGTTATATGGTTTCTCTCTTTATAAGTTAGAGTAAGCAGCATCCATATTTTTGTACAGCATGGCCCTATTGTTCTTTTAAACAGTGTGCTGACAAAACAATTTCAGTATAATGAACAGCTCACTGCAACTTCTCTAGAGAAAATAAAACTGAATTTGATGTCCTGGTTATTACTGACAAGACATTTTATCATGAATACTGTTAACATCCACTTTTCTCATTACACTAGTTTAGAAACAGCAAAATATCTGGTATTAAAGTTGCCTTACTTGTTCTTAGTGTGAACTTTGTGTTGCTTAGTGAATATTGATGTAAATAAGACATCTACAGAACTCTAAAGCATTTGGTGTAATAATAATCTTTGGCTACAAAATTCATACTAATTTAGCTTTCAGTTGCCTGCAAGGTTGGTTATATGCTGTAAAACATTTCTACGTAAGAACACAATGGAAACTGAAGTATTTGATTGGCATGGGGTATATACAGCCAACCAAAGTACTTCTCGGTAGTAGTCTAGTAAGTAGTCTAGTTCATTCAACAATGGAAATTATGAGAAGCAAAAATACAGCAAAGTGCATATCGTTCTGGTTATTGCTTTGTACACTCGAGACTTCATCTCAGTTATCTGCAGTTCAGTTGTTCAACATGGATAAAGCCTCACAGAGAAACCATCTCAGTCTCTGCGGACTTGCTTATGTTTAGTGTTTGCGTAGGAAACACTTAGGAAATCTGGTCTGTGTGTTCTGCTAAAGCATTTAACTTACCGAAACATGAATTTAGATTTTACTTATGTAAGTAAATAACTTTGACTTTAAAAAATTCCAACAACCCCCACTGTAATTTTGTATAAATGACTACCTTGAATGTAGAAGTTCAAAGAACTGGGCTTAAAAAACCAAAACAAACAAAATATCCCTGGCACTTCCTGTCCTCTTCTGGAGGGGGCGGGGGGGGAACCACCAAAATCCAACACTAAGTATTGTAAGAATTATGCTTGATT
>VXBJ01000752.1:890-25527 GCA_013400055.1 Nycticryphes semicollaris | reverse complement strand
TTTTTTTTTTTTCCTTCAGCTGTAGAGTTTGAGTACTTGCCTGCTTGATACAGATTGGAGTCTTCTGTAATCCTTTTGTTATTCAGTGATAAAACTCGAGGAAAATCTCAGATGGGAGCAAAATCTGCTGAGAAAGAACTTATGGGTATTCTTAAGGACAAAAAGGACCTAGTTGTTGTGATTAGGTTAGATTTGATTTTTATCTTGATTTTCAACTTTGACCCTGGTAATCACTAGAAGGGAATGCTATTTGTGTGGCTTGTGGTAGATTCTGCATGTGTGGTATACTGTACCTTGCTGTGATGAGTGTGTGGTTTTCTAGTGTTTCTGCAGAGCAATAGCATAAATGACACACTTGTCTTACGTATTTTGAAATAAACTTGAACAGAACACTTACTTGGCTGCAGGCTTTGCTTAATGTATTCACAGGTCATCAAAGTCAAAACCTAAACAAGCTCAGGTTTACAGATAAGGCTTGTGCAGTGGTTTCAGACTACAGGAAATAAGAAAAAAAAGAAAGATCAACATCATCAACACTGTGGTTGTCAGGAAGGTTTGAACTCTTGAAGGTAAATCCTTGAGAATCTTCAGTAACTTGCTGAGTGAAGACTATTTGTGCTGTTTTGACTTCCATAAGAAAACACAGCTTCTGAGGTCAATAGATAGTTTTCAAACTCATGCAAAATGTAGTCTTTTAGGTGAAAGTGTCTACTGCAGTCTGCAGCATTCTTGGCATTTACTGAATTTGCAAAGTAAGAGAAAAGATCTGGTACCATTGTGCACTGTAGCTCGATACCATACTTTATGCAGAGGGCCTAGAAATAAGACGTCTATGCCCTTGCTTACGTCTATCATAGCCCAAGAGGCATATGAGGGAGAGAGCTGTGTGGAAAGGAAATGCAGAACTTCTAGTTTCTCCAGATATGCTGTTTTGTAGGCAGGTGTAGCTGCCTATGAAAGGAGTTGTAATCACAGCTCTGGGAAATCTTTCAAGAATTGCTATGAATGTGTTCTCATACTATCCTTCATGCAAACAACCCCTTAGTTAAGAAATAAAACAATTCTGAAAGAGGTATCTAACATCTTGATTTATCTATCCCACTATCCATCTCTTCACCATCAGAACAAGCTCAAAATGGCTAAACCAGGTTACTCTGTCTCTACCCTTTTCTCCAAAGGACACTATTTACTTCCTTCTCTTGTGAACTGTCTGTGATTTGAGCATATATAACCTCAGTTATTAGGTTTCCTTATGTTGCTTTACCTTAGTCTTTTCAGGTGCCTCTAATCATTACAGATTCTTTCTCAAAAGCATCTTTAAGAGATGTGTGCTGCTCTATTGCTCCCTGAGCAGACTTACAAAATTTAATGTCCTAATTTTTGTAACAAATTCATATATGATTTGAAAATACTGCCAAAAGATTGTGTATTGCTGGTGGCTTTGACTGCTTTTACCTTATCTTTGTATTCCTCTGCAGGTTCCCAATTTTTTCACATCAAACATTTTAGCTTCACCTTTAGAGGACCTTGCTTCCCTCCTACACTTTTCACATTGTCATTTACCCATCAGTTGAATTCTGCCTAGGTCCATTCTCTTCAAATTGACACTTCTGTATACTTTTTTTTTTTGCTATATTGGCCCCACATTAGATGAGAAAAAAATTCTAGAAGCAGCTGTAGGCCTCATTCTTTCAAACACCTTATTTAAGTTCTACAGATCTTGTCAGTCGCTCTTCTCCATACATGTCAGCTGTCCATCATGATGATCCGTGTGTCCCTTGATTTCTCCAGCACTGCTCCAGTTTGTCCCTATTGATTAGCTCTATCTGTTTTTACTTACCAATAATGGCTTTTCTACAATGAGTTTATAACCTGCGGTTTGCTTGTATGGTGCTGCTGTGATGAAATTCTGCTCAGTCCTCTTTGGTGTATAGGAAGGTTTGGAGATTACGAGTTAATCTTCTGTCAGTTGTTAGCCTTTTATTTTAAATGTTGACTGCTCAAAGTGAAAGACTTACATTTTATAGCAACAATTTCTGATCATGGGATATTAGTATTCTGTACCTTTCTCCAAGACAATACAGGCGCAATTCACAAAAAAATACTCTGTCCAGAAAGGGATTAAACAAGAAGTGCATGATGATTAATTCTCCATTAGCATTTTGTTCAGAATTACTTCAGTAGTTTGAGAAGATAATTTCATCTGAATGGTTGAAATACACTTAAAATGCTTTGCTGATGTTTCAGGATTTACAAAGAATGTTGGACTTGTTTGTACTTCACCCTGGTTTTGCACCATAAGAATTTAGACAAAGATGTGATGGTTTCTTGACATTTCTGTCACTGTTTTAAATAAAAATTGTTGTTACATGGCATTAATGGATGCCAGCTGGAACATGGGAGGTTCCACTTAAATATGAGGAAAAACTTCTTTGCCGTGAGGGTGACGGAAAACTGGAACAGGCTGCCCAGAGAGGTTGTGGAGTCTCCTTCTCTGGAGATATTCAAAATCTGCCTGGACGCGTTCCTGTGTGACCTGAAGTAGGTGTCCCTGCTCCGGCAGGGGGATTGGACTAGATGTTCTTTCAAGGTCCCTTCCAATCCCTGATATTCTGTGATTTATACAAGTAGAACATACTCTGCACAATCTGAGGGGTAAACTACAGTGTTGCATAGATATTTTTTTTCCTATGTCTTGGTAAAGCCTACATTTAAAAATTTCCTGAAGACTTAAACGTAGCAGAGCACAAATTTTTTTTTATGTGCACTCTTAGCAAAATATTTTACTGGATCACTAAAAATTAAACACATAATCCACAGAGGTTGATAGACATTGATTCACTTTCAGTGCTTTGAGAGTGGGTCTAGGTTATATTGCTTCAGTTTCATCTCTTATTTTTACTGCTTATATATCTGCTTTTTTATGTGCTCTTCCATAGATAGATTTTGTGTCCTTTAACAAAAGCTATAGGCTCTAAACAAGGACAACTTTCTGTCAAATTTTTATCCCTAGTCTTCAATTCTAGCCCTAATTTAGCTGTTGTTGACTGTATTTCAGTGGATTAAGTGATCCTTGAACATAAAGTCAGTCAAACATCTTAAGTTCTTGTGGGGTAAAAAGGACGGATGACACATGTTGCAGTTGGACTAAATGATCATTGTAGGTTCCTTCCAACTGATAATATTCCATTCTACATTATTGCTAGTTTTGTGGACAGCAATGTTCAGACCATTGCTCACTATTAAATATACAGAGGTACTCAAAAGTTGTGTGAAACAATCTCTAAACGGATACATTCATATTGATATTTACTGAATGAATTCTTTCAAGAAAATTTTTAAGGATAAATATCCTTGTGTCAAAGTCTACAAAAAGCAAAACTAAAGCAATGCTCATTGTATAAACCTGGTTGATATAAATCCCCAACCAAGAGGGATCAATTGGGTGACTAATTTGGATATTTTAATCCCTCAATGACAACGTTGGACCACAGTGTCTCTGCTTAACCTGGGAGGCAGGTGCTCACCAGTTTGTCTGTTGGAGTCCCACAGCTCTGGTTACCCACTGTGTGCTGTGGTTTTCTTTTTGCTGGAAACCTGGGTATGTGAGGAGATAAAAAATACCCACATCTTGGCAGGAAAACAGCCCTGGCTTTGCAGCTTTGGACATAGATACTGTTGCCTCTACTGTGTGGCATGTATTGGAGAGGTTAAAAAAAAAAAGAAGTTTGAGTAGTAGCTTAAAGAAGCAAGATGCTTTGGAAACATTTTACCTGTCTGGCAACCACTTTTGATTATCAAACAGTCAGTGTCATTAATATACTTTTAATGAATAATTATTTATTTGCATGCATATGTTACTTTCCCTGCAGCATAAACTTTAATAACCCCTAACCTGATAAAAATATTTTTTTCACATCCATTTTTAACAGTAGACTCTTAAATTTCTTCTGATAGACTCTGGTAGCAAAGATAAATTTAACTGCTTCTGACATCCTGTGAAAGGACAAGCTAAAAAAGTTACCATCTTATAAAACGTATCAAGGATGTTAATTTGAATAAGTAACTTGCTCTTCTACCACAGAAGTTGAAGACAAAGTAAAACTAGAGCTTTCCAAAAATGTTTTAATAGCCCTCATAGTATGCTGGTGGGGTATGGGAAATGCTACTTTTTAATTTAAAATAAATCCAACTTCTGCCTAATGTGTGTGGTGGGCAATTTGCAATTATGATCTTCATGATGAGATTCCTCCATGAAATGAGGGGTGTATTATAATTTAAATAGAGTTGTAGATCTGGTTGATTTTAATTTGTGACCCAGGGGTCAGTAGTTATTGGGTGTAATAACCCTGTGGTAATGTGACTCTTCAAGGCACATTTGTATAATGAGAAATCATAACTAGTTATAGGAAGCATGATGATTTTTTTGCCTTCCCCATTCAAATATGCTGCTCTATCAGTCTGCATTTTATATGCTTAAAACTCCAGTTAACGTGTTTTCTTGCTATAAAAAGCTCTGAAGCTGTTAGCAGGATACAGAAGTTTGCACGTTTCTATTGTTTTCAGCATGCAACAGTCTGTTGTTTACTCTGCCCTGAAAATTCAGCCTCTCTTGTCAATGATATTGCTAGTAGTTGTGAGTTCTGGCGTGCTTCAGCTGTTTGTCACTATTCCTTATCCTTGTGATTTGGGTGACTAGTCGCTGACAGTTTTATTAATTGAAATGAAATTACAAAATTTATATGTGTGTTTTTAACTACTAGGAGACAGTCCAAACCTTTAAGAGATAAAGAGCTAGTTACTCTTTTCACCTAAGCCTTTAAATGTGTTTTGTGCTGAGAGATCATAACTATCTTTTTTTTTTTTGTTGTTGAATATTTGTACGTATGTCAGGGATAAGAGGAATGACAGCACTATCTCAACTTAAGATACCTGGCCTCTGTCTGAGGAAATGCTGTTGTCTTCAGCTCCAGCAATAGTAAGCACTCCAGCAAGACTTTATTTTTTGTTTCTCTTTGGTTTTACTTGTACTGTTTCTACAGAAAGCTAGAGCTGTCTGCAGGATCAGAGGCTGGATTTGAGCTGAAGGGAGATGCATCCTGTAGAACTTTAGTCCAGGGACCCATTAGAGCTTATAAAAAGCCCCACACTTTTTCCCCAAAGGGAAACCTGAAAGTAAGAAATGTGCTTTGTGTCAGTCTGCACATGGAGACACCAAGGAGCATCTCTTCTCTGTGCTTGGGTGTTGAGGAGGCTCAAGGTGCTCGGGTACCCTGTTATCTCCATTCAGGCTTCTCTCATGGGGGAACAGGATCTGGTCAGTTCCTGACTGATATAGGCCTGCTGGTGCTACAGACGGCTTAAAAATGTCAAAGCTTGGTATCTTAGTATGTCCTTACTGTAACATTAACTAGAATTACTTGGCTTTAGGAGTTTGAAATGAGGCCATTCTTGCTCATGCATGTCCATATACACCTGTGAGCACAGAGATGCAGGTAGGAATCGGTGTGTTCCCAGCATGGCTGGAAGTAGTTCTGGAGTATTCTTTTTGGTAGATCTGGCTATTCGTCTTGGAATTGGATCTCGATTGCCTCAAAGACATATGGGATGAGCAAAATGACAGTGTCGCCTATGTTCCAGTTGAGAAACGCAACAGTGATATTGCAGCTGTCCCAGCCACCTTTTCAGAAATGCTGTTGACAAAGAAAATGTTGTAATAGTGCACAAAGAATATGTCGGGGGTCTTTCTACACACCTGATAGGGTTATTGCAACAGGTGAGACAATGAAAACTTGTCAGATGACTTAAGCAGTATATAATATATATTTATCACAAAGTCTTTATATTTATATGATTTATATATTATAATTATTCTATATTTATATAATTTTGTTATAACTTACATAGTATAACTATATATTTATAGGCCTTTCAAAGCTGTGTATTGCACCTATGACGGTTGCATGTTTCTTTCATTGAAAGGGCTGCAGGGTTAAATGATATTTTAAATAAAGTAATTCTTTGAAATATTGTTTTATTCATAACAGATTTTACATCTGAATTCTAACAGCCTTCTGGGACTTTGGACTGAATGTGGTGTGCGCACATTACCTTTCAGGGTGTGAATGTGTTCAAAGCTGGATAAGGATGGCCTTATGGTTATCCTTTGGTTATACCATTTAGGTTATCAGCTTGATAAAATAAGTAGTACCTGCTGAAAAATTAACGAGCCTACTTCATTAGAATTAATAGTAGAGACAGAAGTTATCATCAAATTAAACTTTTGGAATTGCAAGATGCTTCACAGATGACATGCAACTGATGCCTACTTTGAACTTATCATTTTTAAGTCATTCAGCCAGGCCTACTACAGTACACTTTTATGAAAATATTCATGGAGTTAGCATTTATAGCAGTGTTCATTCTCATTTTTCCTTAGTTTATCAATGGTTATTGTCAACAAGATTTCTTAAGCAGTTTATATACCAAATTCTTATATTCTTCCTCCAGTTGCACTCAGAAGAGGTAGAAACAAAACAAAAATAACTCCCACTTGTGTTTAAGAAAATATTTTCCTGCTGCAGAAACAAAGAAACTTTCTGAGAGTAGATTATTTAAAAAAAGAAAATGAAACCCAGAGGTCACATTTGCTGTTCAAGTCAGGTTTAACTTCTCTGAAAAAAAGTAATCTTAATGCTCTTGCCTTGTGATTGACTCTCACTTTTTTAATCCCATGGATTTTTTTTAACTCAGTAGGAAAGGTATATTGGCTACATGCCACTCATCACAACTGTATTATTTTTATTAATGTATCGAGACCCTCATCAGAAAAAAAAAAAGCTATACAATACAAAAAGAACAGTGATTCTCCCTGCAAGATTTATACTGCAAGAACAATTGGATGCTGGATGTTAAGTCTGCAAATAGAATGAGAAAATTCTCTAGTGACATTTTAAAACTAATTTCTGTTTGCTTAACTTTGGCTCAAGTTGGCAGCCGCTCTCAAATCTGAATTCAAATCAGAAATTCAGTTCCTATGCCATTTGTATCTCAAATATTTAGTTGGGATCCTGCATGGGATTTTTACTTGAGAAATTATCCTGGTAGAAGTAACTCAAACACATTTCTTCCTGTTCTGCTTATTGGTGAATTATGGGAGACCTGAATGCTGGATTTGCAGTGCTTTCTCCTGACAGGGTTTTATTTGGTTACGCTAAAGACAGCATCTTTGTACAGAACATAAATGGGTGTGACATTAGTGAAACTTGACTCTTCCAAAGAATGCCAACAAAATATTATCTGCTGCTGTTCAAAAATCCAGAATGGAGTCCTTTTATCTTGAGTTTTGTCATAAATTAACAAGAAATCCCTGCAAACAAAAACCTGGAATAATTTTTCTGGGGTTGAACTAGATGATTTCTGGAGGTCCCTTCCAACACCATATCAATCTGCCTAATTTAGATATACTAAAGCAACTACAATACGATTTTGAGCTCAATATGTTGAAAGGAGATCAATGGAGCAAATTCAAAAATAATGGCTGATAATCAGTCATTTATATGAAGTAAACTAAAACAAAACTAGCATAAAGCTCAGTATAAGGTAGTTAATAGCTCTCTTAGCCACAAAAAATACATTAATCTTTTTCAATGTGGGATACGGATCTAATTAAAATTTCTTCTTGCTGAGTGAAGAGTACTGTTTGCTACAGTTCGGGATTAGGAATAGAGGTTTGTGTGTTGGCTCTGGTCACATCTGCTGTGTGGGTCCCTGTAAGGGATGCTCTGTGTCTCCCCTCTCTTCCACCAAGCTGCCCAATGAAGCTGGGCTGTGGTGGAAGGGAAGAGCCTTTAGTGTTACTCACTATGGTGGGGGTGATGAGCGTTTCTCAGTCCCTGGGTGTAACTTCCCTCACTGGTAACTGCCACTGTCCAGCACAGAACTGTGTGCATTCAAGCAGCAATTGATGAAGGGAAAGTAGAGTGCTGGGTCTGATTAGGAGAAGGAAGGGAACCATGGGGAGGACTGCTCCTGTCCAATGAAGCAGTGAAGGGGAGATTGTCCTGCATCCTTTTAAGTGAGTCTGGGTTTCCTTGTTGTTGGTCTTTTTGGTTTTGTGTTGGTTTTTTTTTCTTTTTTTTTTTTCTATCGGCTGCTGTCTAAAAATCAACAGACTTGTAAAACCTTCTCTGTGTGCCACCTTATTCTGACCAAAACCATGTTGTCTTTCCTGTGCTGAAGTCTGTAGGCTGGGTGTAGCAGTCCTTCCTATTCTCTGCCTGCTCTCCTAAGATTGTTGAATGTTTAACATCACTCCCTAGTGGGTACCTCTAGGGGCTCTCTCTGATGTTCTCCCAAATATTGACCAAAAAAATCCCTCCCTTCCCCACTTTGGGTCTTGTAAAGAACTAAAATGTAATTTGACCCTTTTTTGACTTCAAATGACAAAGCAGCTTTCTGTTTGAGTAGTCCTACAGTGACTTCTACAGGTAATTGGGGCTTAGTGTTGAATAAGAGAAAAAAATGAGATAGAAGTTGTCATTTTTCTTTTCTCAACTTTTTTCCAAATATCTTAGCCCTTTACTCTCTGAATATTCTTCTATTTTCTCCTTCTAAATGTTTTCTTAACTGGTTTTCCTTTTCAATTATGTTGATATTTTAAAATTATACAGCAAGTAGTTTTTCTTATGTCACTGTTTTTTCCCCAGTTATTTTTAGGTTTTAGTCTTTCTGAAAAATGACTGATGAAGGTTACTTTTTTCTTCCACTGAAAATCCAAAACATGCTGCTTGAAATATTTCTCTTTGCAGCACAGGTCTGAGACAATATGCTAGAACTAAGGGAGTCAACAGAATGTAGTTTGGAGACACAGAATCTTAAACTAATAAGAATATTGTGATCAGTCTTGCAGAGGAAGGATATTACCAATATAGCAATAAATAAAAAGACAAATAAATAGTGTGTTAAGAAAAGAAATATTTAATGTACAACAGGCTATTTTTCTATAAGGATATGTAAAAAAATCTTCACATGTAACTGGGACTGAAAGTTGAACACTTTACCTGTTCCATGTATAATAATTTTAGTTGAACATATTTTAAGGTCCTGAATTTCAGTAGGCCAACATTTATGTTGTGCTGACTTTGTATTTAATTTCCTTGCTTAAAACTAACAAACCACAGAAAAAAGTTATTTTTTATTTGCTAAGGCTGTATGGATTTTGGCCTGCTTAATTTCTCCAAACTTTCAAGCTGTCTATGAAAATGTGTGTTCCAATGGACTAGGTTTGCTGGCACCTTAATATGCCAATTTGATACAAAAGCATGTGTCTCCATGCCCAAGCTATCACTTTTTTACCTTTTCTAGGTTGGGTTATACTTAAATAGGAATGCCAGCTTTATTGCTGTTGTTTGTAGGGCTGATGAGAACTGCTGCATCAGCCCTGCTGTTTATTTATGTAATACGGAAAATAAGTTTTCTTTTGTTCTCCCTTAGCCCACAGCCTTTTTTTTTTTGTTTTGTTTTTCTCTGAACTAGACTGGCTTTGTGTCCTGGATTTAAATGCTCAGCATGACAAGATGTGACTTCATATACAATGCAATGCTGCTTTTCATTGGAAAGATTCCTAAAGACAGTTCCCTGCATCTTCCTCCCAAGGCCAAATAACAAAACATTAACATCTCAACAGTTTAAAAATGTATAAGCAGCATACAGAATAACAATGCTCTAGTAATTTCTGGGGTGTCTGGTGCTGTGTGTGGGTGGTAAGTGATTAAGCTGTTAGTGCATAGCAGCTAGGTCTGCACATCCCCCTGAGACTTCAACGTCACTGTTGTCAGGCAGCAATAGGACAATTAGTTTAGTTTTGATCATGGCAGGGCTCTAAATCAGTGTACTCTGTGTTTTTGCTGCTCCTCATTCATTTGTCAGCTCTCTTGGGAGTTTAGAGATGATATCACTTTGCTGTTCTCAGTGTCTAACTTGGAGGTGGCTTTGCAGAGCTGTGACTGTCACGGTGACAATCTTCACAAATAGTCTTGGTGTCAGAAGGGCAAAGATGCACACTTTTTTTTTTTTTTTTTTTTTTTAGCTGAAGTAGCAGCATCTTCCTGAATTTCACAGGGTGTTTTGTTTTTGCTGTGAATATTCTCTTTATACCTGCAAGCCTTCTGTGCTTGCTCCTCCAATAAGTCAGACCTAGGTCCGGTTTCCACAAGGATCGTGTGCTGTTCCTGGTGCTGGCTTGGCTGAACTCGGGCTGTGCCTTCCTGTGCTGGGTTTTTCTTGTACTAGGTGTAAGTCTCAATCATGTTAATGAGTCTTAAAGTATTTCTCACTGACTTTATTTGGTAGAGTTACTTACACTTCTTGTAAAATCCTGATGAGTTTTTTTAGTGGCTGGTCGAGTTATTCCAGTACAAACTCTTTTCCAATAAAAACATCATTTAGTGCTATAAATTCTAAGATTCATATGGTCACAAGCTCTAGTTTCTTTATCTTCTTACCTTTAAAATGGAACCTTCCCTTTCTGATTATTCTTTTCATATGAGTATGTCTTCACATCGCTTACTGCAGTCATTTCGTAACAGGTAATGAAAAATTAGTGAACATCTCATAGACAAAAAAATCTGTTTTCAAGGAAAAATCTGTACCTTTCCTATTAGCATCTCATGTTCTATACTGAGAACAAAAAACTGTTTGCACACTGAAAATGCTACAGAGTACCAGGCAAGAAGGCACAAAAACTAAAATACTGTTGATTAGCAGGGTGGAAAATGAGCTCTGCGTGCTATTTTGGGGATTTGGTATGCAGAATCACAAAAAAGAATAAATTTTAAGGTGGAATCCTAAGGAATGATGTAGTCCTGAAGAAATCTGCCGTTAAGTTTGTCGATGCTTGCAGTACAGGCCACAGCAGGGGACTCCTTTCCAGCATCCAGCTTCTGAAATATCTTTGTTGCAGATGTGCTCCCTTCAAATCTTCAACTTAACTAAATTTCACACCCAACTCTCACAGCATGGTTATGGCAAATTTTTTAGATCCTTGAGAAATTTGAAATTATCAAACTGCACTGACTTTTAGATTCAAGTACAGAGGAAAAAAAAAATACCACCCCTCAGAAAAGATAAGGTCGCCCTAAACATCTGTTGTAAGCTATGAATGAGACTTTCTGGTGTGCTCCAATAGCAGATCAGAGCTACCCTGTTAGGCTGGATTGATGGATGGGAAAGCAACACTAGCACAGACCTATTCCACATAATTTTATCACCTAATATTGTATATGATCTACGATATATTGTGTATTGTGTATATTACCCATGGACAATGAACTGCACTTCAGCTGTAGTGAGTGGTGTTTATAGAGCAAATATATTAAGGGTTTGTTCAAGAGACCTCACTGACTAATAGCTCCTTTGTCTGATCTTCTATTGTTTCTTCCCTCATACCTGGTTTGCACTGATCCTCTATGCCTTTCTTATATTAACTGATTCTTTTAGCTAGTTATTTTTTTCCTCTCTTCTGTCAAAGTAGCTGGGGATGTACCCCCGTCTTTCAGAGCACATACCTGAGGGCTTTAATTTCCAAGAGCTTCCATGGAAGTATGTGTTACTCAAGCTGCAGTTTATACTCATAAAAACACAGTATTTTGTCTAATAATTTAAAAGAAAAAAATGTATGTGCAAGTATACTACAGTGGAGTTCCATCTCTTCTTATTTTCTACCCACTTGAAGATTAAAGAAAAAATCACTAGTTTTGAGGAAACTGCTACTTACACAGAGAAGTCATCCTAGAAAGAGGAGGAGGATGGTCTTCTGACCAGAAGCTTTGAATAAGACAAAAATCTGTTTTTCATATTTTAAATTTATATACCACTAATGAAAACATCAAGAATGAATAAACAATGCATAATGATTAAACAATGGGAAAAGAATCCCTCATCTCTCACAACAGAAGGGTGAGAACAGTAGCAGAAAAGTGACATGCAATGAATCTCTATAATTTTGACCATGAAGAAAATGGTGTATAACTGTATTACTTGATTTCCCTGTGGATCAAAATCAAAAAGATGCAAGAACAGCTTGCAGAAATTGTCAGAAAATAGAACCTTCAGAAAGTAGGCACAATTATATAAAATCTTTTCAGAGATTTACACTGAAAGAAATGAAAAGGAAGTAATGTTGTTGAAAGACCTCAAATAATTATATAGGCTGTGCTGGGTTACCACAGCACAGTATTGTGGAAGAACACAGTGTTTTCCTACAGAGTTGTGCTAGAGGGGTTTAAAAAGGCTCGCCAACATTTCAGTCAACTGTATTGAACCATAGAAATAAATTGCTCCAAAAGACTGAAATATAGGTTCTTCAAAACATCTATGCTCTACAGGGCTAGGAAATTCTTTGCCTGGCCTGTTAACCTTCAGGTTTAACATTCTATGGTGGGGAGAAAAAAAAAAAAACCAACCCAATTACCAAACCTTATTAATCAAATGATCTTAAAAGAACTAAAATCATCAAAATCAAATCAGTAAAATAAATATTTATGCACTGCAGTACATAAGTAGAATAGGGCTCAAACCTGGATTTTCTGTGCTGTTTCTCCACAAACCAGATCTACAGATCTAGTAGTTACAGATCTAGTTCTGAAGTGCTTTAAAAGAAATATTCTTATTGGTTAGGATGGTGTTCCTTGGAAGGTGCTGAGGATTTTCTTTTTGCAGATAATTCCATAGCTGCTTGGATACTTATTGCTCTCTTGCAACACTGGTATGAGGTCAGAGTCCCAGTTTCTGCAATGCAGGCAGACCTCTGGAACACCACGCTTCTGATTTAGGGAAGCGCAAAGCTTCTTGAACTCAAGTGTTTTAAAAAATCTAAATTCAGTACCTCATTCAGTAACATGTCTATCTGAAACTTCCTCAAAGAGGAGAGAGATAAATCTACACTTTCATATTATGGATGGATGGTGTTGCCTGCACACTGTTGTACTAGGCACAGAGAACAGTGGGGACTGACAGCAGAGCGGGGAAAAAACAGTCTCTGTCACCTTCTATTTACAGTGGCTTAATATGACGTGTCTGGAGGCCATGAACAGGCAGAGAAGGACTAAGAAATGAAAATAATCCTGAGTTTAGAGCATGACTGCTGAAATTAGAGTAGGTCTTGTTAAGCCTTGGGAATTTATTGAAAAAATCTTATGTGTTGAGTTTCAGAAAGTACCTAGGGAGAGAATAGCTTTGAAGGTGTAATTTTTGAACTTGGAAATCTATTGTGAGAGCTAAGTGGTAGTAAAATAGTTCTGCTTGTACCTCTTTTCTCTTATCCTCATTCTGAGGAGTTCCCCGCGCTGACAGAAAAGCATTCATATTCTTTAAAACTGAATGTAGTGTAGCAAGTGTCCATTCTCAGAATGTGTAAAGCCAGAAATATAATAACTGAGCTCACAAGGCTGGCATTTTTTCTCATCCGACCTCTTCGTCCTCTTGTATGAACATCTGCACTTCCCTTCCAGTAACAGGCACCTTGTTTTCCAGTGTAAGAGAAGCACTTTTAAATGAGTTCTTGAATCATTTGTAAGTAATGTGTCTGCCTAAAGACTGCAGAGCTTAGGGAGTCCAAATCTCATATTGGAGTTCTAAATCTGTGCAAATACTTAGTTGTGAAAGAAGCACCAAAGGTTTGCTTTGATTAATTTGAGCTTTTTAAAAAAAACCTAAGTGAAGAGATAGCTAAACAAATGCAGCAACTATCCAGGGCATTTCTTGAAATGGTGTTGCAGTTTATACTCTGTTACTGGCTGGAGTGGATGACGTTTCAATAGAAGTCAATCTTAGAGTTACTAAGCAATGTGTATTTTTATATTTATATACTCCAGAAAAGCAACAGTACAAGGAGTATGCATTTTCCTGGGTTTACAACATGTTTATATTACAAATCTGTATAAATGCACATTTATATATTAAAAAGTGTTGCCAGCCTGCTCTGTATTAACACTTGAACTTTTTTTAGCTTTTCTTAGCCTCAGAAAGAGAATCTCTAGGTTATGAAATAAAACAAGTTAAGTTTCTGGATTAGTTTACTTCCTTTGTTAGAAGTTATTTAACTGTATTTCCTATAATTAGAGTTGCTAGTTAAATCTCTTGTATTAATAAAATAGGGAGGTGGAGCCTTTTCAGACCGAGGTGTAGGAATTCCTTGGGAGAAGGATAGGTAACACAGAAATGCAAACCCTCAGCACAGAAAAAAGAGTCATTTGAAAGGGATGCTTGATAATATACATTGCAAATGTATAGTGCATTGCGTACACAAGAAAAGATGTATGGTTGAAGAGTCTTTAGGAATCGCTCTGGAATCAGGTACTTGAGAGATCTGCTTCATTTGCTGTTTGTTCCAACTGTCTCTGAATTGTACAATGTTAGTCTCAAATGTACAGTTTTCCAGTCAAACTTTGCCATAATAACAGCGAATAAATGACATTATATAACACAATTTAGAATATTTATAACCACTACCTGAGCTTGCTGACAGTATTCAGTCCCTGAAACAGTATGGACTCCCTTGCATAATTGTTGGATGCTTGGAGTTATTACATCTTTCTCTGTTCTGAGAGACGGATGCTCTGGGACTCATCTGCTTTATCCAGCTGTGACTGTACAAAAAGACTTTTTTGAAGGCTCTCCTTAGCATGCCTTCAAGCTTCCCACCTGGAAATAGGAGTAGTTCTCTTCTGCTCCTCCATATGTTTATACCTCACTGGAGTGTTAATGGTCCCCTCTGGGTAGCTCAGATGTTTGTAGTAACTCGCAGACCAACGATATTGTCACTATGAGGAATGGAAAGTATCTTAAAGTACACTGCATTTTTCTTTGGTGGTGTGTTTTTCTCTTATTTCTTAACAAATTTCATTTCATACCTTCATTACTGTGAGCATGTTTGTTCTGTTTTTTTCTGTTAAATGTAGGATCAGCAATTTTTAAGTTTTGTTCTTTGCTAGTACTACTCTCTAATTTCAGTGCTAAATACAAACCACATTGTTCCATCAGTTGTTTAGTATTTTGAGGCCTCGCCACCAGCCATTCAGACTGTTTAATTAACTGTCTCTGTTACTACAAATATCTTTTCATTTAAATGTAGCTAAGACCAGTATTTCTTAACCTATTTTTTTAAAAAGCCCTACACCTGCCATACCTTGGAAGGTTTTTCTGTGTTGCTGCTGATGATTATTTCTTGACAACCTGTTTTCTTGCAGTCTACTCTGGTCTTCAGAAGAGCAGACTTTGGCCTCTTGAGGGACCTGCTTGGCAGAGTAACATGGGAAAAAGCACTAGAGGGGTGAGGGGCCCAAGGAAGCTGGTTAGTATTCAAGGATCACCTCCTCCAAACTCAGGAGCAGTGTGTCCAAAGAAAGTAGTAGTTAGGCAAAAAAGCCAGGAGACACACGTAGATGAAGTTGGAACAGATTCAGAGGAGGGCCAAGATCATCAGAGAGCTGGAGCACTCTGATGAATAAAGACTGAGAGGGTTGGGGTTGCTCAACCTGAAGAAGAGAAAGCTCCAGGAAGACCTTATAATGGCTTTCCAGTACTTAAAAGGGGCCTACAGGACAGATGGGTAGGGACTCTGGATCAGGGAGTGTAGCAATAGGGAAGGGGTAATGGTTTTAAACTGAAAGAGGGGAGATTTAGATTAGATATTGGTAGAAATTCCTGAGGGTGGTAAGGCACTGGAAGAGGTTGCCCAGAGAAGTTGTGGATGTCCCTTCCCTGGAGGTGTTCAAGACCACATTTGACGGGGTTCTGAGGACCCTGGTCTAGTGGGAGGTGTCCCTGCCCATGGCAGGGGGTTTGGAACTAGATGATCTTTAAGGTCCCTTCCAACCCAAACCATTCTATGAATCAACGGAAAATATTTATTGTACCTCTTCAAAATGTGAGCTCTAAATATTGAAGTAGTTACGTTTTTCTGTGATGCAGTCAGTATCCTGATGCATTTTGGGTCGGAGAGCCCTCCTTTGCATTGATTTCAGGGTTGAAATGTTATTGTGGCTACCTTCTGCTCAGCCTGACCTATGAAATTCTGTCATTCACGCTATATCTGAGATCAGCCTGTACTTTGTGTATGGTTATAAGCTCTGAATGTTATTCAGCAGATTCTATGTATCTCTAACAGATACTAAGCTTAGCATAGAGTTTGTTTTTCTCTGGTGGCTGTATTACTCATTACTTCAGTTCAAATCGAGTCATGATGAGAGTACTTTTTTTTTTTATTTTTTTTTGTCCATAGCTGTGCATGGTAATGGGCAAGATAACTGGCAAAGTTATATCATCTATAACATTTCCCCCCTCTCTTCTGTCCTTGTAGTATCCTTCTCTTGGCTTCTGTCAACTGTAGAGATGAATTCTGTTATTTGCCTCATTGTTAATGTCTGTCAGAACCAATACCACAGAACCATGTGAATTTATGTCTTTGCCCCAAAAAAGTTTCAATGAGTAGTCTTAATGTATTTCTGATGTCTTAGTCCTGTTGTGATCATAAAACTGTTTCTTTGTGGGATTTTGTGGGGTTTATTTGTTGTTGTTTTGTGGGTTTTTTTTTTTTAAGAACCACAAACACTGCCAACAATACAGCTTCTGCTCATTGAGTAAAAGGCTTTTAAATAATTTTTTAAGAGGACTGGTTGGTGGCCTAGTATAAATAATACTATTGTTTCTCATCTGGAGGGTGAAAGAGACATGAAAAGTGCTACAGGATTTGTTCACTTTAGTCTTCCTAAAAGAAACCCCATAAATACATATTCCTGAAAGGCTGGGATGATCTCTGTGGTTAGACTTCTCTTACTGTTCTGTGGAATTATCTGTTTTAAGTTCATGGAAAATTTTGGGAAGCCTGGTGGGTTTCTGTTTGGTGCTGTGATGTGATGTTATGTCCAATATGCACCACTATGCTTGTTGCCAATAACTCAAAATGAATATTATTTTTTTCTACTGCTGTGAGCTTGACTCGAACAAGAAAAACAATGAGATGATCCAAATTATTTTTATTCTTGCAGTCTACTTAATTATAAATATGCAAACTTTGTTAGTGTATTGCATCCCACAATCCCTAAAAAGCCCCCCTGAGAGCACAAGGCTCCAAATATGGACATATTTCTGCAGTTGAGCTGATCAGGATATTCTTTACTAAGTGAAAATCAGAATGTGTCCTAAGATAAATAGAGCTTCTGCTTCTATGGAATTAAAACTGAGGAAGTTACTTAAAACTTTCTTAAAATGCAATGATGGGGAAATTACGCCTCTAAAAAAAGTACCTTCCTTCTCTTCTCCCCCCCCTCCGCCCCGATACATTATTCCTTGATTAAGAGAAGAAAGCCTGAGCAATGAGTCTTAAATTAGGTATCTGTTATGCTCCAGGCAAGGAGGCTTTCTAAGCAGAAGAAACTATTGATCCCACGTCTGGCTTTATAGCACATGAATACAGAGTACAATCCATTATGAAGTGAAAGCAAAACCATTAGCCTCCTCAAGCATTCAATCAGACTATTACTTTATCTACCTTAATTAATGCTGTTAATAGTATCATATTTAATTGTTTTGTATAGGGTGGAAAACGTGCTTGTTATTGTGCCTCAGCTAATTCACAGAATGACATTTAAGCAATAGCAGCAGAGCTGTATGTGGGTTCCTGATCAATGCGTGACATATCACCTTAGTCTTTCACTGCGATGGTCTAAAATGGTTTGTACTTGTTTCGAATGAGTTCAGTATCTGTCAGCTTATGTGCAGAGCCCTGAAAGTTTACTTTCCAAGGGACAGTGCTTTATGAAATAGTATTACTTTAATTGTGGTGAATATTCAGTAACTGTTTGCTAATACTGTTCCTCACGTCCTACAGTCTTTTCTCTAATGTTTTGATAATAAATTTAAACTGTAGATCAACTGAGATTTTTTTCTCCTCATAAGGTACATGTATGTATGTACTTTTAACAATGTATTAAAAGTGTATATGTAATATACATTTATACAAATGTATCTCTTAAAGTTTAATCATGGATAGGAATAGATCTGTGCCTCCGATCCAGAAATACTACACTTGCAATAAAATACCTTCTTTCACAACTCTAACTCACCTTATACATCTGCAAGAATGTATCTAACAAATAAAAACAGAGTCCAGTTCGGGTAACAAAAGCCTCATGAATCCTGATTGACCTAAAAAAAACCCAAACCAAGACAAACAAAAAAATCCAAAACAAAAAAAACCCACAACCAACCAAAACCCAAACAAAGAACAGTGAAAGTGCATGAGAGAAATACTCAACATAAGAGTAATTGCAAACTCTTCCATCCATTCTATGTAAACATTTGGTTCTATTCTACTAGTAGCTTGTTCTTCATAAATACTTGCAAAATTATTTTGTCTGAATCCATGTCCACTGAGAGTGTGCTTAGGACTTTGCATCTTCCTTCCAGCAGGTAAAATTTCCAGTCTTCACTGAAGAAATACAGTTGCACTATCAAATCTAGCTTGCCTAGGATGGTCCATGATATCAGCCTCATCCTTTTCTTTTTGCTTTTTTTTTTTTTATTTATTTAAAACCTGTATTTGTTTTTTTTTTAATGGTTTATTCTGCCTGGAAGCTCTTTTAAAAACTGGTAAGAACTTTGTCAACTTCAAAGATAAAAGTTCCACTTGGTCTTTCTTGAGCAGCTTCACAACTTGGCTCAGGTCTTACTGTAAGTCCCTTACTGTTTCAGAAACTTATCACTGATCTTGGAAACACTTTTTTATTTTTTCTGACATGAAAGACTGATTGACTCCCTGGGCTTGCTTCTGACAGTGGTCTGGTAGTCTTCATGGTCAGACTTGTACTGTGCTTTGAGTTCAAGCAGGTGGGCTTTGCCTTGTTTTATTGCGATAATGGAAATCCTGTGAAGAATATCTGCTAGCTGCTGCCTGGGTGTGGAGAACTGCAGCATCCCAGAGGTCACTGCTATGTTACTGGGTTGTGAATAGGTTAAAGGATTGACCTAAAAATGTATTGCTAATCAACTTAATATGCAAGTGTAGGCTTGAGTTGGCTGAAGAATTAAAAAGATAGTGAAAAGCCTAAATTTTTTTAAAAAGGTATTTTTCTAGTGCCAGGGTGCCATGTGCTTCATGAATTCGCATGTTCTAACAACCTTCATTTCAGTGTCTGAGAAGCTGTCGTGATAAGATTGCACTGTAAGTGAGAATACAAGGGTTTGATTCTTGCATGAGAACAGAAGCTAAAACTTTAAATTCTACTTACTTTTTTGCAATTTTCAAAATTAACTGGACAGCTGATGAGAGAAGACAGTACTGAAAATGAATTTGATAACAGAACTGTATGGAATAACTTCACAGTTGTTTCTCATTAAGAAAATCAACAAACAAACAATGCCATCCCACTATTTCATAGCTGTTTGGAAAGTTAAAAACAAAGAATACGAAAAAGTCCTTATTAAAACTACTCCCTGATGTTTAGAGAACACCAGCCATCTTTCACAAGGATTCTGTGTGAGAATGAAACCAAAACATTTATATTATATCTATTTTTAGTCTGAAAGGTCAAGTTGTCAATTTGAGCCTCTCTAGTCAGGATGTAACCAGGGAGTGTTCACCTTGGACCTTGGATATCTTCATGTTTGAAGCTTTGTCAAAACTGATTCATCTCTGCAAATGTTCTGTTTTTGAAATAAAACATTTCAACAAAGATAGATCTGATGTTGGTTGGAGCTGTTACATTTTTCTATGTTAGTTTATCAACTAATAGTTTATTTTGTAAGCACAGGTTAATAAAGTTTAAAACTCGTTACAATCTATTAATAATTTTATCATATGATGCTACCTACATATGAGTAATATAAGGTATAATTTTTATGCTTATTAACAATTAAATAAAGGAAAATGAAGCAACTGACTTTTTTTCTTTATGGACATAATTGTTCTAAAATGTGGACTTTCTTTTCTTTATGCTATTTATTTCCCCATTTAAACCAGTACTATTTTTTCTAGTACAAAAACATGTAAATATATGATAACATAGTTGTGACATAAAAAGCAGTTTTGTAGGAAAATATTACAATAATACATATGAAGTTACATAATTTACATTTTTAAAATTGTCAAACCAATTTTCTTTCAGAGGCCCATGTATTTTATTAAATATTACTGTCAATTTGTACTGCTGGAAACATGAACAGTCAACTGCGTTTTACTGACTGTAAGTTTTAAAATAGGATTATATTACTCAACTGGAAAATAACTGAAGAACAAATTGGAAGAGAAAAGTCTCTCTATTTTCCAGCTCAATAAGATCTTTAACTGTTACTACATGCTGTATAGTTTAGAATTTAAGTATTTGAAAAGTGCTTTTGACTCGAACATGAGATAAGTGTTTTTGTTCTTATATTGCATCAGTTTTGAAAGTCTAAAGGACATTTCAAATAATCAAATGGCAGCACTAAACCATGAGAATGTAATTATCTTTCTACAGCTATTCTTAGCTTCACTTTGAACAGTTTGATAATTGAATAAGTCTCCTACCGATTTTAAGTCAGATTCACAGTCTACATCACTATGTAATGGCCTTTATAATTTCTTTCTCTGAGTTTTGTTTGGCATGGGGGACTTTTTGCCTATATTCTTGCATACCAATATAAAATATAAAACAATCCTTCAGTGATTGATTTCATTCCATTGCGTTGCTTATTACATAGTTATAATTGTTAGGTGAACTAGCATTGCAACAACAACTTCTAATGACATAACATTTGAATAACAGAACAGAAATTTTGTGGTTGGATAACCGGCTTCTATTGCACCTCTAAAATCTTTGCAGAAAGAAAGTGCTGTGATCAAATGCCGTAACAGTGATGTAGTCTGTTTTAGATCTGAATAATTACATATTGATCTTGGTTAGTACTATATACAAGTCAAAACAAATTTACCAAGCTTTTAATTTTAATGAATGCTCTTACCAGGGTGTTTTTGTCACTTATTGCTATTATTACTGTAAGTAAGGTAATTAACAATCTGTATAACCTCTCTAGTTATGGTGTGAAAGCACACATCCTCAACTGATGGGCATATCTTCCATATGTATATATTAATCAACTGGCATCTGTAGATGATTGGCTCATTTGTTTTTACCACAATGTGCTCTTTTTCACATCACAGCAGTCAAGATAGGTATAGGAGAGTGAAGAGCAAGTGAAAATGACCTGCCATTTCAATCTGTAAAAAAAAATTAGATTGACTAGGTCTATTTCCATGTTCTGGTATTATTGACCCTGAACAGTCAGAGATGGTTACACATTATAAACAGCATGATTTGCATGGCAGGTCAACCAACCTTTTATGTCATAAGCTTACTGAAGGGGCATAATTTAGGTTTTTTAAGTGTCTGAGTGAAGTACTTGATATTTCCTGCAGTGAAAGTTTTGCTCCTAAGTGTGCCATTTGTAACAGGATAATATTTTATTTATGAGATGTCTTGTAATCTAGGAATATTGCTTATATTTTACATGCTATTTAAAATCATACTTGGGATATTTGACTTCCCGGGTAACACACGTGCGTTGTGTAAAGGATATAGCCTCGATGTGCTAGTAAATGGTTAACATTTGACATGTGCTACTCATAGCAAGACAGGCTTACACTGTTCATGATGTGGCTTGTGCCTAATCTTGTGCAATTGCTAATTGTGTTTATACATGAAGAATCCTCTGCTCGTCAGAAGTAGCCTTGCCAATGGGTTTGCCAGCTCATGATGGTTTGCCTAGACTGCACTCAGCAATAGTTTTACAGCTGGTAGGATTGTGTTCTGGTTGACAAGGGAGCTGCACCTATCTCTAGCTCTTTGTGTCGCTTCTCTCGTGTATTTCTGTCGGTTATTTTGGTTGAGCTCTTAGCTTTCAACTACTGTTGTGGTGTAATAGTGAATGGGTTTATGCCAGTTTCTGTATCAGTCAAGTATTATACTTAATGTTCCCACAAAACATTTAGAGATATATTTTCAGAGTCCAAACTCAATATTTGCATATAGTGACTGTTACATCTTACTTCAAATACCAGCAATTTTTTCAATTCACCCTGCCTATTTGTCCCATTTGTATCTTTTCATCATTCTTCAGTGATGTTGCTCCTGTCTGAAACACTTGTATAGAATAACTGTTGCCAAACATTGACTTTTTCTAATTCCCCTTTTCAAAATCACCTTTTTTTGACTTTGAAAAGCTAAACCATGATGATGGTCACCTAGGCAATTCTATACAAACTTATACAAACTTGTTGAACTATGATAAAATTGATCCGTATAGCATTGGCTTGAATTGTTCTACCACCCTCTTTCTCTCCCTTTCCCTGCTACTATTCTCAGCTGTCTTCATTAACTGCATCACAATTTAGATCAGTAATTGCTATTTCTGTCAGGTACAAAGGTTTTATACCTGTATGCATCAGGCATAATAAAATATGTCACTTCTACATGTGAAGTAGTAGTGTAGAATGGAATTTATTTACCTCTTACTTCATTGGTTGAATTACACTCTACTGCTGCCATTTGTAGAATGATTTACACCAAAACATCTTACCATTTTTTAAAATCTCATGCTCTATGCATCCAACTTGTAATATGGTTACCACTTTGGTTTAACAATATTAAAACGTTTGAGACAGCTTCGTTAAAAAATAATCTAAATAATCTCAATTGTTATTACCTATGGGGGAATTGAGTGGTATTCTTTTAATTTATAGTTTTAGTTTAATCCAAATATTATTGAAATACTGTGGTATTGGAGCCTATTATAAAAGTCTTAATAGATTGTAAGTTAGCTCATGTGGTGTTAGATTTGAGAGTATTTTTGACACACATTCTCCTCACTGGAAAAATACTATCCTGAAGCTTTTGCTGAATCTGTGAACTGGGCAAATAATTGCTGTGATGTGTAAGACAGAAAAAGGATCTTTATTCAAGAAAGGGGCAAAGTGGTTCAGTCCTTTATCCAGGTTACGTGAATGCATTTTTCCATCTTTCTTCCAGCTGCAAGTGTTCGAAGAAACATATGTAACATAATTGGAGACCCTGACACAATAGCTTGTAGCAACATTCCCAGTAGTTCCTGTTGCTAATAGTTTATTTTATACAAAATAAGTACTCTTTGAGGATCAGGTGTTTCCAAACGATTGCATGTGATTGTCATTGCTATGTTGCTCTTTCTCCTTTTACTCAATTACAAGAAGTCTGTTTCGTTCCACTTGTCATAAATTAAAGACTCAATGGAGAATATTCCATCAACATTATTCAGTAATGTTCCTCAATTTTTTTGTATTTACAAACATTTTATAACCTTTTAAATATATTTATTTCAGTTGTGATTAAAAAAAAAAAATTAGGCTGAACTGTCCTTATTAGTCTTTTTCTCCCTTTGTTTTGCCAGCATATATAGGAATGTATCTACTGAAAAACACATACTTTGCTGTTCCACAGTTTGCCTCTGTTCTACTGACCCAGTGTAGCAGTGGGATACAGCCTGAGAAACTGACTCAAATCTAAAACCCTAGTTTCCAAAACACTTAGAGGGTTTTTTTCGCTATGTGTTTCAGTGAGATGTGCATTTAACAGTACGCAAGAAGTTTCATTAGTAAATTCCATCATTCCTTGTTACAGTATCAGATTTCCTTCAGTCATCTTTTCTAAATGCAGTAATTTGCCCTGTCCTGCTTAATGTAGAAAGTCTAATTAAAACCCATATCCTGATGCGACATAGAAGTATGATGGTTCTTGTTATTGACTGCACACCATGCAGTCCAGTCCTCCTTGGAAGTGAAGAATAATTCTCTTATCAGCATTGTAGTAAAGCATGAAATCATCAAGGACAGATTGAAGTCAGATACTTGATTAGTTTAGTCCAGAATATGACTGATTGCTCTGCTCTTGAAAGAGGGGGTGAAAAAACAACTGCAGTGTTCTACAAATGTGTAGCAGACTGGACACTCGTTACTTGATAATTTTTGACAGATTTCTAAATAACTGCTGGTGAGGGATATGCATTTAGGTAGGTCAACAGCCTGTTTTTTTTTTTTTTTGTTGTTGTTGTTGTTTGTTTATTTTATGTTATTTTCACATCCAAGAAAAGTGAAGAGTCTTTCTAATGACGGTGGCAGCACTAAATGGAGAAAGGGAAGAAAGGAGAGAGCATGGCTGTAAAACTCTTCCCAATTTGTTGTAAGAAAAGATTTGAATCTGTTAGTCCTGTCAGTGAAGACATAAAAAAATAGATGGACCATCTTATTGCAGATTATATAGCTCTCTAAGTTGTTACAATTTTACTGACAGTGAAACACCAAGTGAAGACCTCTTCCCCCTCACCCCCTTCCAATCTACATGAGGTGTTTCATAGTCAAACACTCATTTTTTAAAATTTTTTATTTTCCCCTTTATGCTTTTACCTCTTCATACTTGTCATGGCTGTGTGTCTCCCTCACACCTTGAGCTCTTTCTGTTCCCTCTGCTTCCAGGTAATTAATTGAGTCTCCAATATTTTCTGCTGAATATTCTAATACTTTGCCTTCTCATTTGCCTTCTCTCTCTTTCTTTTTCTCTTTCTTTCCCCC
>VXBJ01000751.1:108698-119667 GCA_013400055.1 Nycticryphes semicollaris | reverse complement strand
AGCTTTGGAAATATTCAGAAATCAGATCTATTTTCTGTTGGTCCTGGGATGAAATGAGGAGTGGAAGTGATTCTGTTTGTCGTGTACTGACTGATGATCCTCAAACTCTTGAACTATCAATAGCAAATTTGTAGCAGCACCAATTTTTGCCTCAAGCTCTTAGCGAAAAACAATCACATTTGTTGTGTTTGTTGAGAATAGGGTTTTTAAATGACAGTATTAATTCAAATGTTCTAAATATAACAAGAAACAACACATTCTATTTCTTTTTTTTTTTACAAGTAATGTGTGTTCTGTATCAATAATGATGTTACATTATATTGTTGAAAGAAAATAATACTGAAAATCTTGTTGATTTTTCTCTGTTGATAATGTACATTTTCTTGTCTTGCTAAACTAGAACTGGGTCACTGTACTTCACCTGGTGGATCCGGCCTGTTGGGAATGTATTCATCCGCACCATGTTTTTCATACTGGGGACTTCTGGGTCTTTCCTGGTGAGTTTTAAAATCAAATATCCAAAAGCTGAATCATAAAGGAAAGAATCCACCACCAGAGAATATCTCTTATGAATTCACTCATAGCTTTCTAAAATCAGATAAAATATTATCGCACATTTTTCTAATATCCCAAGGCCATAAACAATGACAAATAAAATCTGTACAAATGAGGAACAATACTCACATTACACACTCTCTGTTCTTTCTGATTTCTTAGAGAAGATCCAACTGCTAAGGGCTTTTATAAAGGAAGCTCGTATCTATGGTTAGGGAAAGACTTGAGATGGAGGAGGGAGCTTTCTGGCAGCAGTGTGAAGGTGAATCTGCTAGAAATCAATGTCAGGAGGGCAGAATCATCGCTGTGAGTTCTGTACCGCAGGACTGGTATGTTCTGAACTAGTGTGTTTTACATTATTTAGAGACTTAATTTAATTAGAAAACTTGGATTTAATAACTAGCATTTTGAATTGTGACAGAACTGGGCTGGAAAACATCAGTATGCAAGGGGCAGTGTCAGATGTGCTCTCTAGGCTTGTGTACCAGTAAATTTGGATTGACCAGAATGGCAGAGCCAGTAACCAGAATGGCTGCATAACATTGCCTGGCATTAGGTGGAGTGGTGCAATTTGCACCAATTAATTCACTAAAGATCGACTTTATCAAGGGCAGGTTTCAAATCTGCTTGTGGCTCATTGAGGGAACCAATAGGGTAGAGGGCTCAGTCCCTGCAACTCCCTGGTCCCAGATGGTACGTGCCAGCCTTTTGAACCAGCTGGGGACAGTAGCTTCTGTGACTGTTGCTGTGATGATCAGGTTTAACTGACTTGCTACATTCAGTAAATGTATCTGAGTGTGCAAATATTATATAGTGGCCCAATGGTTCAATGTAGTCCTCTACCTTCCCATAAAGAGGGATAATGCAACCCCTCCCCTCCCACCCCACCTTTTCATTATTTAAATGTCTGTCTGTCTTTTAAATATCATCACAAACACCATGCATTTATGTACTTTCTTAGATTTCCCAAGTGAAAAAAAGAAAAACTATAATGCATTCACACTACTATATTTTGATAGAATTAAGATTCTTTTTTTGTTTATTAATTTTGTTTATTATTTATCTTCATCAAGAGAAAAAAAATTCTCATCTTGTTGAGCAGTAAAGATAGATGGTTTGGGAACTCTTATTGCTGGGATCAGCATCACAATTAGCCAAGACTCAAGCCCCCTGAAAGACAGAAGAGTGTGTTGAAGATGATTCAAAAAGTCAGTGATACCTAAAGGCAATCATGTATAATCATTCTCACCATAACTGGGATGTGATTTCCATTGGGTTAGTCTAGGAAAGATGCTGCTTGACAGTTTCAGCAAAAATGTTGAAGAAAGACAATGTTTTTAGGAAAAAAGTAACCCTGATCTATTTCAGTTCTTAAATTTTCCACTTACGCCTGGGATCATTAATTCCAAATTCAAGTCATGCCCAATGAGAATAGACCAGTAAGAGAATCCCAAGTGTGCTGCTGGCAGACTGACTCTCTTAAGAGATGAATGAGTTTAAGGGAAAGCTGACAAAGGGAGAGAACAAAGGTCAGTAAATAAGAAGATTTTTTGTTATGGACAAGAAAGATTAAAGGTGTGAGAGCAAATATGTGATTCGGTTTGGGAAATGGGATTAGAAGATCAGTGCGGGGTTTGCTGAGCATCACATACGAGTTCCAAAATGCTCCAGGTACCATTTCCCTGTACCCACGTCCACAGTTTTGTTGGGGAGAAGTAGTTACCCTTGTTTTTTTTCCTTATTTCTCTAAAATAACATGAAAAGAAGGGTAACTGTATTGACACTGTAACACCAATTCTCAGTGCAGAACACACGGTGGCAATGTTGTGCCGCTGCTGAACAAATGTTGTGCAGCACTTACCAAGCCAATATTCATGTACTGAGCAATAAATAGGTAGATGCAGTGGAGTGCTGCTTTACCCAGGGAACATTATACTTGTATGTGGCAGCACTGATTGTGTTTTCTATTAAAACAGAGAGTAAGGTATAGGAAAAATACTTTTTGTCCTTTCTTTTTACCACTTATATTATTGGCATCCATCCGAAGCACTGATACAGTTTAAGTTTTGCAGGAAAAACGTATCTGGTATTGGAAAAAGATATGACTAATTAGTTTCATTCCATAAAAACAAATAAACCTGCCTTAGAGGAGGACTAGCGTAATAAAAACCTCTACCCATCATGCACACAGAAAAATCAGGACCTGTGAAGGTTTTTCCCTCTCAAACAAGCTACCTACTTTCAAAAAGATCTCTAGCTGAAATACTGGCTTCCCTAAATGTCTATGAAGAACAAGTGGCATTGCAGAAGACCTTATCAGGAAAAGCTTCAGGCACACATAAGGGTAAGTTTCTGGGGTCAGCAGTCATGGACAGTTCTTGGCACAAAATCCTTTGGAGCTAGTGTGTTGTGGCTGAACCCGTCAGGTGATTGCTGCAGCAGCACAGCTGAGGGTTCCTGCACCTGGGGCTTTCTGCTCTGTTCAGCTTGTCAGGGGCCCCTTCCTGCAGGCTTAGCATGAGAACACACACACTACAAAGACAACACTGACTGCTGAGTATTTCAGGTCTCTGGGGCGGTTATCTTTTGTATTTGTCCTGCTTTTGCTGTGCTCTTGCGGCTCCATCAGCTTGGTTCCCAAGCCACAGTCCTCCCTTGTTTTTCCTCAGACTCTGTAAGGTTCTGTGCTCCCTCCATCAGACAAACCCTTCTCTGTGCTTCTGTCATGGCTTAGCTGATTTCCATTTCACCAACACAAAATTCCAGCCTCTTGGGCCTGGACGTGTTATCAAGCACTGTCGGGTTATTCCGATCGTCCTTAGCTCGGAGAGTCTGGATTCGACTAGATCTCAGTGACAGGAGTGACACACTCAGCAGGTGCAGGGGAATAGCAAAGCTGTGAGGGCGCAAGATGCCTTCTTACAGTGCAAGAAGGAAAATGTAAATTTCTTCAGCTAACAAGCAATGCCATGCTGTCTTTGTATTTATCTCCCCATTCTACCAGACACAAATGTAAAATAAAATGAAAAAAAAAACCCCTGAATCCCAAAGCGTGAGAGGAAGCATTGCAAGTAAGCCACACTCAAGCTTGGATCCATGCTTGGGAGATCAGTACCTTCATACTGGTTTGTATAGGTTGATTTTTGTGAGCAATCCATACACACACAGGCCAGCAAAAAGTAAATATTAGGAATTAACGAAGCATTTGGATCATGTTGCTGGTAAGGTTGCAGTAAATAAAAGCCATCTTAAGACCACTCCAAATGTATTGAAGTAATTAATACAGCAATAGTGGGGAAATTGAGTGGGTTTTTTTTTCAATGCCTAAAGTCTTTTTTATGTGTGCATTTCCAGGATGAAGATCAAAAGCCCTAAAATTCCATGCCTTCTTTATTGAATTGACTTTATTGAAGCATAGCTTTTTTTCTATATGGAAGTAGCTATAGATCAGGAGTTTGGTATTTTGGTGTTTCCTATCTCTCCCTGCGTCCAGCCATCAAGATTGAGACCTTAAAAAATATGTTGAGCCAGGAAACATAGGTTCCATACAATTCTTTTTTAGGTGCATAACGTAACCCATATGTTGTGATCATTATTAGGTGCATAACATAACTCAGATTTTATGACCATTATTTCTACTATCAATAATTTTTAACAAGAGGCGTGAATAGAAAGTGGCCATGGTAATGAATTTTCTCAAAATGTGTCATTCTCAAGCAATTTAGATAGAACTGTAGAGATCCCACTTGACTTTCTGGACATGAGTCAGAAGTCCTACTTCCCTAACCCTATCTCCTGGGGCAGATGGACACGCTTGCTGGTCTTTCACTCCTATTGCCCACCCTGAAAGCAGCTCCTCTGTGTGGCTGGTGAGGGTCCCTCCAACTTGCCATCTTCTCTGCCTCAGAAATGCAACAAGAGGTCTCATACCCCTTCGGCCAATGCATTTTTTCTTTCATTTCTCCCTAGTCGGCCTCTGCCAGGTTCCCACTTGCCTGACACCTCTATCAATACTGCATTGCGATTGTGCTACTTGGTGTGATTTTTCTTTACAGCCCACACTGCTGGAGATTAACAGACCTGATGACTTTTATTGGGCATCCTTGGCCCAGCTACCAACAGTCACAGGGCAGAGAAATGCACTGCCCTAATGCCTAAGCGATTTGATCTACCTGCATCTTTCTGCTTTTACCTTGAACCTGAGTTTGAGCTGACAATAAACAAATTCATACACTGCTAGTAATAAAAGTATAAACTCCTTTTGTAAAAATTATTCTCTGTGAAGTGCAGAGAAATAGCTAAGCACTTGTAATTTAGGAAGAAGGACATTGAGAACACTTATTCCAAAACAATTACACTCCTTAAAAAAATAGTCCTGCTGGCTTTTACTTTTTTTCTCCTTTCACACTTAAGTGAAATATCAGTTCCCTAATCTCAAACAAGTGCTAAACCCCTATTTATTGGTTGCTGTATTCTTGCTTAGGATTAAAAATTGTGCTTTTGGAACTTTGTATTAATGGCACAATGATCTTCTGCAGCATCTTCTGCCATTCCTTTTTAAAGGACAGTACGTGTGTCATTTTCAGAGTCGAGGCATTAAGTCCCCAGGACGCTCAGCAAGGGCTCCTTGATGTCTGCATTTATTTCCACTGAACAACTAAAAGTATTTCAGCAAGGGTAAGATACTGAAGAAATATACTGTAGCTATAGATAGTAAAGGCAGACACTGTAGAGTACTGATTGAGGGCTAAAAAGTTACAGAGATTGTGATATTTAATGCTCATCACTAGTTCACAACTAATGTACCTTTGCTCTCCTACCCTGATAATATTTTACTTGGTCGAGGTTTGGTGGTAACAAAAAACAAAATCTGTACTATACCATAAATTTTCTCTTCTGCAGGAATGGCAGACAGAAAAAGTGTGGACTTCACATACAGATGCTGAATTAACAATTCTGTTTTCATGAAGTAGATAGGTCACAGAATCCCTTCAGAGTTAGAAGGGACCTCTAGAGATCATCTAGTCCAACTCCCCTGCTAAAGCAGGGTTTCCTAGAGCACATAACCCAGGACCACATCCAGGTGGGTCTTGAAAACCTTCAGGGAAGGGGATTCCATGACCTTCCTAGGCAGCCTGTTCCAGGGCTAGATAGAAAGGATTTATGGAGTCAATTTCAGATGTAATACAAGCTGTTTTAGAGTCAGAGGGTGAGACTCCCATTCACTTTCAAGTGTGGACTGAATAAAATGCAAGTAATTCAGAGATGACCATGCAAATGCAATTGCTCAACCTGACGACTAAACCCAGTTTGTCCTCATATCAAGTGAGTGACACAGTCTAGAAAGCTGCTAGTGGAGAGAACGGCTCTGCTACCCTGATTATTTTTGTCTTTATTCTCCTCTACTACCCTGCAATCACCGGCCAATCTGTTTTGTAGCATACATCATTTGAGACTGTATTGTCTTTGGGTCATTTCCTTTTCATGCTTTATTATGTCAATGGAAGCTGCTTGCTTTGGGTGGTCTGGGCATCTGCAACTGTACAAGAGAGCTCCTGCAAGATGCTTAAAATATATACCAACATTTTCCATGCTGTTCTGTGACAGATGTTTTGTCCAGTCATATTAACCTATCATCTTGAAAATGAGTTCCTATGTAAGAAAATGCAGACCTCATTTTGCCCCCCTTTTCTTTACTTCAAATATCTTTGCTAGTGCTTTGTTGAGGTCAGTGTAGTGAACCAGCAGTAGTGTGCACTAATTTTTACCCCTTCCATGAAGTTATTATCTTTCTGTTCCCAGTCATACAGTATTTTCCAAATCCGTGCTACTCAGCTTGTGACTCAGTCAGTTGGGTTTCTTGTAGTTCTGGGATGAAGTACATCTGGTTCACTCTATGGAGGTCACTGGGCAAAGCTGTTATTCTACTTTTGAGGTCCTCAGTCTCGTTACCACTCATGCCTTTGCCCTTGTGTTCAACATTGTCGTGCTACTGAAAACAAAAATTGGGTTTTAGTTTGTGGGCTATAAATAGAGTGGTTTTGATCTCCCTGCCGTACTCCTTGCCCATTGCATGATGATTCCATTTTTAATTTCGTTAATATCTGTTATACAAAAAGGATATGCCTGCTTATAAAATGTACTGGTGGCGATGCTGGGAAATGCTTTCAATACAGAAAAGGGCCAGAGTACCACTCAGGGGGCAATGTTTTCCTTTAAGAATAGAAGCAATGTGAATTAGATATTACTAAACATTCAGTAATATAGAGTGAAAGAAAATTCATATGAGGAGGTATTTGCCAATAACCAGCCCTCCTGGGAACTCACCAGACTTCCAGTTAGAAGAGTTGGAAGGGGACTTTGACGTTATCAGTGTAATGGGACGTCACCTCAGCTTCGAGTCCGATCTTATATCCTGGCCCTTTAAAGTGTAGGCGTCCTTAGCAAATAGCATCTTGGCCAATAACAAGGAATTAATATAATTTTTTCTCCATGATATAATAAAAGCATGTAGCTACTAATTTAGTTTATTAATGGCTCATTGGTGTCTTTGCAATAGAAGTTTTTTGCTGTTGCAAACATTTGAAAGGCAAAGGGAAAGAAAAATCTATTGCCTATGTTTTTGTTTTCTTTAAATGGTATTCCTGAAGGCGCATGTATTTGCTTGAACATAATTGTAAATGTCACAACTCTGATTTTAGCTTATGTGTCTCCTGACTTTCAGGGATAAGGGCACTTAAGTTGCTAGTAAACTCCAGCCTAGAAATACTCTGGCCTTTTCAGTTCCTAAAACATACTTCATAAGCAGCATTTCCTTTCTAGCCTGCAGCAACATGGTTTGACATTTATATATTGCCCCACACATACATCATGTAATGTTGCCAGATTCTTTATGATTAAGGGATGTAATTGACTTCTGAGATAAAAAGAAATTTATATGGGAGAACCCACAGAATAAAACAAAGTTTCAATTTTGTTCCAAAGTTGAACTAAGAAAAGGAGAAAATAGATGTTTCCTGAGGACAACCATTCCTTCAGGAGAGCAAGCATTAGAAAAGCCATTGCATCAATATTGGTGAGAAGCAAGGACCTCCCACTTTTATCTCACACCTAGGCAGCATATCAGATCAATGTACCAGAAAGAATGCAGGAAAATATGGAACAAGTGTCAAGGAGGTGAGAGCAGGTATGTAGCATTCTCCAGCTCTGCAGCAAGTTTCTGCCTTCAGGAAGGACGGACTCACGTTTATTTTTTTAGACTAAAATTTCACTCCTGAAGTATTAAGCTTACTGGTATCGTTCCATGCCACAGCTGTCTAAACGTACCTGCTTGACATCTGTATCTATTCCTAAAAAAGGACTTGAAAATATACAGTGTGTGTGAACATTGCCAAACTTGCTCCTGAAGTTGCAGTGCAGGGTCTATCACATGATATGCTTTGAGTGGGTTTTTTACTGTTATTAGGAAAATCCCACAATTACAGTATTAAGCACCACTCCTAACAAATGTTTATAATTTTCTTGGAAAGCACCTGAGCACCTCTGGGCTCACAATTAGAGATTTATTCAAGAGCTATATTCATTCAATGGGATTTTGTGAGAACTGGACAAACCAGGAAACTGTAAGAGGAACATTCAGACAGTGGTGTGAGTGTAACACACAAGATGTCAGATGGAAGAGCAGTCACTTGAACATTAGGGATATTTCAGATCTCATTGAAACTGTGATGAGAAGAAAATGTTTTTGTTGGTGTCCTGAAGACTTTACATGTCTGTTTGCAACTCTTGCCTTTTACCATTGTGTGTCTGGATAAAAGACTATCAGGATGAATGTAATATTTCATTTGCTTGATGATGTATAGGTGTCAAATTAGTTAGACTGACAGGAAAATGGCTTTTGTTATTTCTTTATTTTTCCCATTGGAATACTGTGTGATTCTAGAAAATTTATGTTCCAGATGAGTACAAACCGTGAGATCCCACAACTCCAGAGGAGCGATCAGTGATACTGGGGTAACTTGTAACCAGGGTTGGTTCCCAACCTTCCTTGCTGCATATATCAAGAGCTCCTTGCTTTATTTTGTATTGCAGCAACCGATTGCAAGGAACAGCAGACACTATGTGAACCCCCAGCAAGTTAGTTTTTCACTACAGAACTGAACTTCAGCAAAGGGAAATTAAGAATACTTCAAGACCTAAAGAAACCTGTTGTTCTTGTGTTAATAAAAGAAAATTGAACAAAGAAAGAAAAAAGGCAGAGAAGATTAAGTGACCCTTATCTGGTAGCGCAGTGACATTTTCTTATCCTTCTTAGAATTCGTGGCCAGCTCTAGGCGTTGTGTTAGTAAACTTGTATATTAAAATTCAAACTACTTGCTGAACTTTAAAATACTTTCCCTAATGCCCATTAGATTGAAAAGAAATCTTCATTATTTCTCTATTTGTGAATGACTTCCTTCTGTCAACGTTAT
Organism: Nycticryphes semicollaris; assembly: GCA_013400055.1. NCBI lineage: Eukaryota > Metazoa > Chordata > Aves > Charadriiformes > Rostratulidae > Nycticryphes > Nycticryphes semicollaris. Next base: position 110,641 of record VXBJ01000751.1, on the reverse strand, counting down.
TTTGTGAGTCATCAGTAGCTGATGCATTACTTCACCTTTATTTAGAGTGCTTACAAATACAGAGCATATATGCTATGAAATAAATACATGCTATGTAATGAAATAAATAATGATTTATGACAAGGTGTGTGGCATGAAAAATGTCATTTAGTTTGCAGAGATTAATACATGAACCAAGTGCAAATACATTAACTTAACCAACTATCTGGAAAGCAAGCTTAATGAAAAAGGGAAATGAAAGCAACAAAGAAAGAAAAAGGCAGAAAGCAATATAGAAAGAAAAAGGCATAGAAAGAGAAAGGGACAGAAAATTATTTATAGCATATATATTTAATATAGGGACAGCTGTGAATTAATAGCTTATCTCTGAGTTCAAGTACACAGATACTGGTCTCTGGTAGGGACGGTCATATAATTCAGAGCAGGCCAATTATACCTGACAAAAACTGAGCAATGGAGGCTGAGTTCAGCAAATCTTAGTCTCTTCCAGGATGTCACACATTAAGGTATAGCACTTCAAAACTTGTTTCTACAACATTTTTAAACAACTATCCATTCTACTAAGTCCCATTTCTGCCATACCCATTAGTAGAAAAGATAAGACAACTCAGTGTCTTCAAGTCTATGCATTTCTAATTAATTACTGCATGTTGAGTTCTTTGGGAACAGTCTGCTTATACCCTCAGGCATGCACCTAAAACAAGCTCACAAATGTTTTGAATGCATATTTGCGGTCCATCCTGAAGCTGGCTTTAAAAGACTGTAGGTTACACTCTAAACGACATATTTTCTGTGATAACACCAGAATTTACACTGTAAAGCTCTTGACCTTCAGGTCAGATGTTTTCCCTGAAGTCTTCTGTGTTGGTCCTACTCATCTTAGTATTTACTATGATTGGCACATGCTAATTTCAGCCTTTACAGACATCAGTCAGTTTAGGCTTAATGAAGGCTATCAGAATCTCAAAACAACTACCATCAGAACCGAAGACCTGCCATCTTACTCTCTCTTCCTGACTTTTTTCCCCCTCAATAGTTCTGGCCTCAAGCACTATACAGCTTGTTAGGCTACAGAAGCCAGTCTGTATTTTAGTAACTTTTTACAGTTACATTCCCACAACACTCAGACTCTTATATGAAAGCAGCAGAGACACAAAAGAGAGTGAGTTTGAAGAATCAGGTTCAGAGAGAACATCCATCCTGGTTGATGCCCTTCTTCTGCCCTGGAAGCCATTGCAGTCCCTCCCTGTGTCCCCCGCAGGTTCAGCCAGTGCAGTTTCTGAAGCTCATTACAAATTGCCATAGGTGATAAAGATGACTAGCTATGTATTTACTTCTGCATTGTGGGCTGCAGTGTGAAATTTAAGAGCCTCTCAATATATAGAAAGTCCAACCAGATGATTGAATGGGCCTTTCTAGTACCATGAATCTCTGTCTATAGATATATAACCATTAGGATCCTGTTTTCTGGAGACTACACCATTAAATTTATGGGACTTGGCAGTCTGTAGAGGTAGCTGCCATTCTGTGAGACAGAACAGACGTTGCTGCTACACTGAGACGCACAATACCTCATTCTGAAAGTTTTTGTGGTTCATATTAATCTGAAGTAAATCATATATATTGAAAACATATCCTAACTTTAGGAGCAAGGACAGATATAAGGTAATTTTTTTTTAATGACTACTTTCCATTTGGAATTACAGCAGAAATCAAAACTGTAACCAGAGGATGTCCATCAAAAATCAAGATTTTCTTCCATGGTATTTTGTCATTGCTTACAGTTTTATTTCCACAGTTGATATTTAGAACAAAATATTCTACTGAGCCTTTCAGACACAGTCCCTCTTGGCAGATAATGTTCTCAGAACCCTGTATCAAAAGTTTCTTGGTTAATACAGTAAAAGAATGAAGACATTCTGATCTCTCTCTTTTTTTTTTTT
>VXBJ01000751.1:56469-108684 GCA_013400055.1 Nycticryphes semicollaris | reverse complement strand
TTTTTTAATCCTTTCAAACCACATCTGTAGCATGGATTTAATTTTGAAACCACATAATAAAAAGCTTTTTTTTTGTATGTGTTGGCATGCCTGAAATATGGTGAGAAATAAGAAAATCACATGTAAAAAAAGCCACATCTTCTGCTTTGTTCATTGCTTCAGGGAATTAGATGACATTGGTAAGGAACAATAGTAGCTACTAAACTGGCTTGAGCCTGGATGAACAGGAACAAAAATCACCTTAGCTAATGCCGAACCGTGGCTCTATTTTTCGTAATCAGACCCGAGATTTGGGGAAGTTCCTTCAGTGAAAGTAATTTATAGATTTTTTTCCTCCCCTCACAAGTTACAGTATTCCACGTATCCTGCACTTACAGCTCTCACTAATGTGTCTCAAAAGTTTGCGTGCGTTTTAGAGAAAAAGATAGGTCATTCTCCTCTTAAATACGCTCTAAAGGCTACCTTTTGCCTTACTGTTATAGAATTCATTAATTGACTTTTTCTTAACAATGCGTTCTCCTGCCGTTTGAGGCATACACTGACGGCTTTGATTTTATCTAATCATAATTTTCAAGCATTATTCAAGCCTTGAGGGAGAACCTGTACTGACAATAGTGCTAAGCATTGTTTGCTTCCGGCAATCTGGAGAGATTTGTTGGTTCATTTCATTTCCTCACAGTAGCCTTATGATATCCACACTGCCTGATAGTTCTTAAAAAAAAAACACATTGAAAAATACCTCCTTTTTAACTTTAACTAGAGCCTGTTTACCTCAGTGTTTCTTTTTGTATCATTCTCCTCAGAATAACTCTTAAACTGGCTTTAAACTCTTTTCAGTTATTATTGTTTATATTTAGGATACAGAAGGCTGTTCAAGGAATCTACTCCTCACACACACACTGGGAAAAAATAGTGAATTTAGCTACATATATTTAATGGACAAAAATTCATAAGATATCTTTTATTTATTATTATTCAATTTTGACAAAAAAACTCTTGGCACACTGAATGCCTTCGCTTTTAATTACACTGCGTCATTATGCTTGCTATGCTTTTTTTCTTGAGGTTTTCCTTGCGTATTCTCCTGAAAGGAGAGTACCTGCCCAGCTGGAGAGTCTGAGGTCATGCTATGGGTCAGGGCTGGCTAACATCCTGCACCAGGGCTCTGCCAGCAGCCTGGCTGTGGCTGTGGAAAGGGAAGGCGTAAGTTGTATGCCTGGAACTGCTGGGAAACTGCTGGGAGCTGGCAGAGCTCCTCTCTCCAGGGACTGTGGCTGTAGCCCAGCAGGGCAGGCTCTCTGGAGAAGAACTTAACTTTGGGCTTAGGCAGTGTGGGAGAAAGAGAAAGGAGGAGATTCAAATTGGGGGAATGGCTCAAAAGGAGGAATGGGTTTCACTCCGCAGGATGATGCTTCCTATGTCTTCCTCCAAATGACTGTGAGAGAACCACTTGGAGCTCTTGAGGAGGGTAAACTCTCCTGAGATCACTTGAGCAAGGTTTGCTGGAGGGACCCCATCTGATTTGCATGGCTTTCAGTTTTTCTAGTGGCTTACAAATAGCCAGAGGCCTTACATTCATTCTCAGGGGATGGGCTGCTTCCGTCGCTCTTTCAGCACATGCTGCTGGATGATCTCTGCAGTGCACTAAGGGGGCAGAAAGCCATCTGGATCAAACAGCTACTCTCATTAACAAGGCTACAGGGACCTGCAAATTGGACCCAACTATGTACGAGGTCAGTGACTGCATTCATGAAACCAGAGTTCAACAGGTGCCATTTGGCATTGCTGGTACGTTTCAGACAGCCTCTGGGTTAAGTATTATTGTAACATGGTTTTGGTATCCATTTCCTTCTTATACATTTTGTGAAACTAGATGTCCTTCATAAAGGTGAAGTTAACGGTGAACAAAAGTATTAGTTTCTTTTATCTTCTACTTAGTAAATGCATTGTGATCTTTCCTAATTTAATTGACCAATAAATGATACAGCTTTATTAATTCTGTTAATTTTGTGCTGTGTAAATTTTTGATCTCATTATGTTTAACTATATCCATTAGAAACTGAATCAGTATCCACAAGAGCATCATTGCACACTAGGCCTGTGTAGTATTTATTCCACAATTTGGGACTCGTTTGAATTTTGAGATGTAGTTACCCACAAGTCCTTTCTGTTTCTTGAGGAATGACAGTGAAAAATACTGGAAAATAACTGTTTCATGAACTTTTATTTCAATTATTTCTATGTTGGCTGCTAAGAAAAAGGAAAACCACTTTGGGTAAATATTTTATTGTTTGGTGAATCCCTTCATTGGCCTTAAAATCAATTTTGAGAGGTAATTGTATACCTCAGTGACTTTTGTTTCAGTTCAAATATATCCAAAGTACTAACACCATCTGTATTACTTCCACTTAGCTTCATAACTTTTCTTTCATGTCATTTATTTTATAGACAGAAATTGAGCTGTATTCCTTTATTATTTTGTATAGTTCTTGGATTGATTCTGAAGGGATTGAAATATCCTATAAAGCAGCATCCATATGAAAAGGAAATTTTATCAGTGACATTTCATGTTGTTATTGCCCTTATTTTTCTCCCTCTCTCAGACTGTCAACATTTCTGCTGATATGGCAAAAGTTGGCTAACAGGTACCCCACTGTGGACAGGGCTCAGCATAAACAACTGGGCTGAACATGATATGTCTCTGCTCCTTCTTACACCATCTTCCTTCTCTCCAAACAAAAAAACTGGAGCAAAGCATAAGAGATGGTGGGAGCCACATTTCTGGAAGACACTGAAGATAATAGAGGGAATGATCTTCTACATACATAAGGGATATAGGAAGGGGGTTGACTTTCCCTACAAGTCTAAATTGCAGCAGGAAAGTCAGAGATGCAGGGGGGTAATCTTGATCTCAGAAGATTCCCTGGGAAAGATATTTCTGTGGTTATCCTGTGCAAGTGGGTGGTGAAACATATCAGTTCACCAGCTTTTTTTTTTTTTCCACAGGATTCTTTCCTCTTTTTGGAGTGAAGTCAGATGTGCAACTAGCTAAAAATCTGTTACCTTCTAAAGATTCCAAAAATCAAATACGGAGAGTCTTCTATTTTCAACAAGTGTTCAAACCATGCAGAAACCCTATAATCGTTGGTAGACAAACAGATTTCAGAATCTAAAGTATATCTCTACTGTTATATTTCTCTCCCAGACTCTACAGAATCTTACAAAAACTACTGCAAAATCTTTCTGGCTCAAAAAGTAATCAAACCATCATTAATAAAGACACAGACCCAACGTAGGTGTCAGTAAAGCTGATTTTTATGTGTTTTATAATACTTTATATTACAGTGTTCTTTCATGTAAGGAAAGGAAGGGTGCAAAGGAAATCCTTGCGTCATGGATCTTGAATACTGTGATTTTCACAGTGTATCATAGTTACTGAAAAACTTCTGGCTAAATAATCATGATCAAGACCTTAGAGCTTTCCATTTCACATCTCCTGTGTGATGGTTAAACTAATAGAACAGACTGCTGTATAAAATCACGAATAGAAGAATAACTACTAAAATTATATTTTCACAAAGCTACTGGTTAGATCAGAAATTTCTCATTCATTCTTTGCCATTGTCCTGTGGCCAAGGCCAGCTGTAAGTTGTCAAGGTATATCAAAGTTATAGATATATTTGAGCTTAGAAAGATAGGATAGGAAAGGAAAGGAAAGGAAAGGAAAGGAAAGGAAAGGAAAGGAAAGGAAAGGAAAGGAAAGGAAAGGAAAGGAAAGGAAAGGAAAGGAAANCTGTAAGTTGTCAAGGTATATCAAAGTTATAGATATATTTGAGATTAGAAAGATAGGAAAGGAAAGGAAAGGAAAGGAAAGGAAAGGAAAGGAAAGGAAAGGAAAGGAAAGGAAAGGAAAGGAAAGGAAAGGAATCTGTCAGCGATTCTTTCAGTCATCCAACAGTAACATCAGAAGAAGGTCATACTCACAAAAGAAAGCAGGGGTTTTGGTAACTAGTTATGGGCAGAAAGCTGATCATTGGCATGCCTGGAATTCAGTCCTAAACCTTACCGGGAAATAGTTACATCTGATATAGTCCAACAAAAAGTGCAATGGCATTAGGACAGATGGGTGCAAAGACTGTGAGAGAGTTGGTGGGTGGGTAGAGCAGATGGAGGGCTGCAGTGTAAAACATCACCAGGAAATGCCACTGATGAGTAGGGTTAGTGTGGATATGTAAGGAGCACAAAAAGCAAACACAAGGGGTTTTGTGGTTTTGTCATCCAGTTTTCAGCTTTTTTATCAAAAAAATAGCTCAACATGAGACAGCAATGTAAGTTTAGTGACAGAATGAGGGGTAAAAGTTTTAAGTGGAAAGATAATATATTTAGATTAGATATGATGAAGAAATTCCTTGCTATGAGACACCGGCCTAGGTTGCCCAAAGAAGCTGTGGCTGCCCCATCTCTGGAGGTGTTCAAGGCCAGGTTGAATGGGACTTTGAGCAACCTGGTCTGATGGGAAGTGTCCCTGATCAGAGCAAGGGTGGGACTGGATGATCTTCAAGGTCCCTTCCAACCCAAACCATTCTATGATTCTGTTATATTTTGCTCTTCTGCCAATCTCACTCTCCAGCCAATGCTCTGGAGATAGACTTTCCTATTCATGTGCAGCCCACAGACAAGGCTGTGACTGATTTACCATTTCCACAGGCTTTTCTCTGAAAAGTTAAACTCCCAGACTCCATATGAGAGCAAAACCTATGAGGAGTGGCTGAGGGAACTGAGGTTGCTTAGTTGGAAAAAAAGGAGTCTGAGGGGAGACCTTACCACTCTCTACAAATCCTTGAAAGGAGGTTGTAGCGAGGTGGTTGTTGGTCTCCTTCCCAAATAGCAAGTGATAGTATGAGATTAAATGACCTCAAGTTGCGCCAGAGGAGGTTTTGATCAGATAGTAGGAAAAATTTTTTCACTGAAAGAGTTGTTGAGAACTGGAACAGGCTGCCCAGGGAAATGGTGGAGTTGCCATCCCTGGAGGTATTTAAAAGGCATATATATGTGGTGCTGAGGGACATGGTTTAGTGGTGAATTAGGTTGATGGTTGAACTTGATGATCTTAAAACTCTTTTCCAACCTAAATAATTGTCTGATTCTATGAATGTGCTACCCCAGCAGAGTGTCGGGTAGGCTTGGGAAATGAAGTGAAGCCCTGGTGTGGGCTGAAGAGTGTGACCACTGTGTTGCCTTGGAAGCTCCACTACAGCCAAAAGGCAGATGGGCAGTGAAATCCCTCTGCCTGTTCCTCTGTGATCTGGCTCTGCAAGTACACAACTGTCTAAGGAGTATGAGAGCCTTTGTGCTGGCACCGTCTTCACGCTGTGGTGCATGCCAAGGTACAGCCAAATGTGCAAAAAAGAACAAAGACAAAGAAGAACTATTTTGTAACAGAAGTCATGGACTGCTTCTGTGAAGATGGATGTTATGTTTCTGGTGGGGAGAACAGCTGAGTCTATATTTAATAGCAATATTTGAGGAAGTTGTATTTCTAGTGAAGGCATTTAGGGAGAGAGGGAAGTAGGGAAGAAAGGAGGGAGGAAGGAAGGAAGGAAGGAAGGAAGAAAGGGAGGAAGGGCGGACAGATGGATGTTTGGGATGGAAAATCTGTTCTGATGGATCTGTTAGGCCTGTTCAGAGAGCAGGCAAGTTTCATCTTTTCTAACCTACTGTTAAAGACTTGTCTTCATAGATGAGTCCCCCTTGTATTATCCAGTGCAGTTATTGCCTGAATGTTTACACATAATAAAAACAGTCTTTGCTTCAGATAATGCAGTCTCTACTTGGTGTGAGGAACAATCCCAAGGTCTAGATCTGGTTTGTGGGTGATCTGAGGGGAGGATTTAGAAAGGCATCTCTGGGGAGATTCACTACAGAGGCATTACAAACCTATGGATGCAGATGCAGTTAGAAATATTGTAAGATCTATAACAAAGCTTTTTTTCTTACCTGCTGTAGTATTATCAAAAAACCCATAAATTATGGCTTGGTGACTTTGGAAACAGTGATGTGAACTCTAAAGTTGCACTTCTGTAGTGTGGCGGGTGAGGGTCTATCTCTTGAAGGGAATGCACATGAAAAGGGAAATTCTGGGTGCAGATTGCCCTGAGCTGTTCCTTTAGGATAAGGGGCCTGCAGTAAAACCAGGCTGGACTTCTTGTGTGATTTTTGCACAGCCAGTCTTTAAAACCTGCTTGAGCATTACAGCTCAGACAAATATCAGACGCTTGGCATTTTATTCAGTATCCATTTACCCTGACGTCTGGAGAGTCAAGTGAGTTGTTTAGGTCAGCTAGAACTTTGCATGGAGATGTACATACAAGGCCATTAATACACTTTCAGTGGCTGCACATCAGTATGCCCTGCTGCGTTAATGATTTTGATTCATTCAAAGGCTCTCAAGGGCACATGTTGAAACATAAGAACTCAACAGGCAGTGAAGCAGTGAATGTGAAAAAATGAGATGCAGTGAACATTAGACAGTAAATGTGTCTTGTTTCGAGTTTCCTGGATAATCACAGCTTGGAGTAGAGCTGCTGAAATATCTTAAACCTTTCTGTAGACTGAAAGCAGAGCTTGTGAAGCACAATCACATTTAAAGAGGTTTCTAAGATCTGTCATTTTTTTTTGTAGTAAAGCAATGAAGGTACTTTAACAGATTGAACTCTATATGTCACCTTAAAAGGAAGAAAGCTATGCAACTTCCCCCCTCTCACCCCATCCCACCTGCCCCCCCCAACCAATTTCTCTGTAGGAAAGTGGCTGTGAAATGATAAATTCACTGTGGGTTTATTACTCTTTGCGAGTCTTGCAAAATGAGCTACCAAACATGAGACTATTTATGTTACTCACCCTTGCAAAAAACAAGGGCATGTAAGAAATGTACTGAGGCTGTGCATAGAACCAGCTGAATTCATTCACCCAATGCATTAATTTCAGAAGGCCATACACTTTTATTGCTATGTTAATGCATTAGCTTTCCATACTGCAAACGGAACTGAACATGTCAAGGAACACAATAATATTTTAACATACAGTTAGAAGATCCATATTAATAATAGGTTCATATCCCAAGGCAGATTTACTCTGTTTAATTTTGTCTGTTGCAAAGGAGAGGTTAAATCTTGATACATCATTAAGCAGATAAAGCAAGTTTTTATATTGTGCTTAGAAGAGCAACATCAGTTCCACAGTGCATAGACAAGCCACATGTTTATCAAAACAGCTACCAGAGCAGCTTTATTAGCTAGAGGTGGGCTTTGTTTATTTATTTGTTGATCTAGAATAGTAGATCTGATTAGGAAGACAGGTTTCAATCATCTCAAAATCAATCATGTTTTTTTTTTCTTCCCACAATTATTTTCTTTTTATATTTTTCGGGGGGGTGAGCAGAGAGGAAGAGAGGGCAGGAAAAGAGATGAGAAGGGAGAGAAAACTCAACAGCAGCCCTGTGGTTAGGGGCGATCTGGGGGCTTGGGTCCTCCCTGCAAGTAAGCGGAGATGATGCTGTACCCCTAGCCCAGCTGCACCCAGAGCCGGGGCCAGGGCTAGGACATGTGTTTGGCACAGGAGAAGGAGACAGACAAACACCTAGCCTGGAGATAGCATCACTTAAAAAATCTTATGTGTGATTTGAAGCGTTAAAGTTGAATCAAAATGAGGTCTTTTCTGTGCCATCACACTGAATTGATATATACAGATAGCAAAATTTGTGGCAGAAAGCAAGCAGTTGCCACCAGGCCAAAGCCCTGGAAGTTGGAAGCAGAGGCAAGATCTTCCTCATCATGTGTGCTGTGCTACTTGAGTAACAAGCTCTGTAATGTATGGGCTTGCTGTATGGACTTCTCAAGGGCTCCGAATAATATTAGATAGTTCGAGCAATGTTGAGGAAGAGAGGTATAATGCCCTTTCAAAGTATTTGTTTCCCAGATAACAGCAGTTGGTTTGTTGAGTTTGATCTTTCACATGGTAAAGTCCACTTATATCTATTTCTTGGAGCTGAGCTGCTCTCTAAGTTCTTAGAAGTCCAATCTGCTACCTATAAGCAGGACTATTTTGTCTGAGCATTTCCCACCTCCATTGACATTCAGGCATAGAGTATCTTAAAATGACAGCTTCAGTCTAGTCTGTCCTCCTCTTACTATCTCTTTCAAGCTTATTAATTATTCCTTGGCAGACCCACAGGAGCTATTCTATATTTCTGAAAAAGCTGAAAGATGAATGTTACCGGTGGCTCCATCAAATTCATGTCAGATTGTTGTATGTTTTATTTGTTGGAGATATGTAGCTTGTGACATCCTCAGGGCTCAGAATATATTGCAGTCTTCCCTGGGAGTGCAAGAGAGGCAATCGACAGAACAGAGAGCCTGTTGTCTCCCCTGCCTGCACAGCTAACTTCTCTTTGAAGCTGAGTGAGATGAAGACACATATCAAAGAGGTGAACTGTTGCCATACAAATTCACAAGGTCTGTGGTCAAAGATAAAGCATCAGAAGGCGCCAAGTTGTAAATAACAAACAGTATTGGCCTGGACTTTCAACATATACTGAACTGTGTACTTTATCCTGTGAGAAGGAGTTAGAAAAAACAGAGACAAATTTGCATTGAAGCTACTACATTGTTTAATAAAACATATACTTGGATATATGCACATGAAGTATGCATTGGTAAACACAACAAAAATGCCTACCACTAAACCCAGGCAGTTTTTAAAAATATTTAATCTTTTTCCAACAGGTCCATGTCCTTTTTGTGCTGAGGACTCCAAAGCTGGACACAGTACTCCCGGTGAAGTCTTACCAGAGTGGAGCAGAGGGGCAGAATCATCTCCATTGTCCTGCTGACCACACTGCTTTTGATACAGCCCAGGGTGCAAGGGGCTTTCTGGCTGAGAGTGCATAGTACCCTGCCAAGCAGAACTACCAAAATCTGATCTCCTGAAGTCCAGGGTAGTGAGCTTACTGTGACCACCCCTCACTGCCCTAATGTTCTTGAACTCCACCATCTCATGGTCACTACAGACAAGGCTGCCCTTCAGCTTCACATTTCCCAGCAGCCCCTCTTTATTAGTGAGAACAAGCTCCAGTGTGGCAGCGATCTTTATTGGCTCTTCTGTCACTTGGAGAAGGAAGCTATCATTCATGCATTCCAGGAACTTCCTGGGTTGTTTATGCCCTGCTGTGTTGTCCCTCCAACAGGTATTGGAGTGGTTGAAGTCATGAGGATGATTGTTTGTGCATGTGAGGCTGCTCCTTTTTGTCTACAGAGGGCCTCATCCACCTGACCCTCCCTTTAATCCTGACCCATAAGATCTCAGTTGGTTCCTCACCCATTCCCAGGCAGAGCTCCATGCACTCAAGCTAGTTATTGACATAGAGGGTGACACCCCCTCCTTGTCTCCCTTTAGGGACAAACTACAAGGAGTAAATCCCATGACAGATACTTGTCATTTAATGGTATATATTTCCAAAGCTGTAAGACCAAATTTGGAGAGAGGTAAAAGTGGAGAAATGGTAGCAGAAATGGAGACTTAGTAGCATTAAATGAAATGACAGAAAAGTCCAATATTAACAGCTCTGCAGTAGAGCTGTTCAGAAGTTATATTTCAAAGTCCTAAACCGGAAATAAATGGCTTATAGGGAAAAAGAAACTGGATAACAACTTATTGCATGTATGTCAACACTGCATGGACAAACTTTATGCAAGATTTGTTGATTTTGTATGTGGATTGATATTTTACAGTTTCATCAAGTTTGCATAGAGATGGCCCTATAAAATGGATCTTGCAGACTTTTTAGGTGAGTAGTTTTTGATCATGCAGCAAGACTACTCAGGAGACACCTCAGGCTTATAGATTTAAGCACAACTGCTTTCTCTTGCCCTGAGGCAGAAGCTGTTGGTGGATAAGAGCTGGGGATGGAGAGCCCTATGGGGAGCTGGGAGGGTCCTTCTCTCCAGCAGCTACAGGAGCCAGCCTTGGAGGCTGGTTTTGGGGCAGCAAGAGCAGCTTCTGCCACAGGCTACGCTGTCAGCCCTGCCCGTGCCCCACACCAGCTGCTGACACTCCAGGAGAGGCACCACACATTTTGGTTTTCCAAGACCAAGACTAGCTGAGGACAAAGGTTCTCTTATTTTACTGCCCTTGCAGGGGAGCACTGCAGAGAACTGTCTTCTCTGCTACATCCTGAGGTTTTAGTTATGCCGTTACTAAGGCAGAAGGAAATAAATTACAGGCAGGCAAAAAGAAGCAGCAAAAAATATGGGAGTACAACTCCCTTTCCTCTCTAAATTTTAAGAGCTATCTTGGCCAGAAGGACCAATCATTTTTAACATTGAAGGAATGACACTCTAAGGCTGAAAGGATTTAGAAATTGAGATGGGGAAAGCAAAGAAATACATTACTCCAGAGATGTTAAACTATTAGCAAGAAAGATTTTTTTTTTTGTTATCCTAGTCAGAGAGTGTCTCTCTGCCAAATGCAGCACAAAACTTCTGGTAATTAATCCACAGAGACACTTATGCATCTAATCAGATTTGAGATAACTCTGTTCTTGGCACAGGTAATATCTCCTCATTACTTAAGATTGGTATAAATTGGCATTTAGCTGAAGCCAGCACCTGCACTGAACATGTGAACTTTTGCTTGTCAGTAAGCTATCTCAGATTTTTTTGATAAGGGAAACAGAGAGGAATACATAAGAAAGCACAGGGAGATGCTGAAACCATTGATCCCACTGGTAAGAGCAGACAGCATTACAGGCTGCATTTTACTTTCTTTCCCCAGAAGCTGCCAAGCCCCAGCTCTAATCTTAGTTCTTGTGCAGCCTTACAGCCCAGTGGAAAGAAAAGCTGATTTGAACTCTGATAACAATGATTATGATTACCCTGCAGTTAGAGGTGTACCAGCAACACCGTGGCTATATTAATGTGAGGGGGAAACTGTCATGCATTTTGCTCCCTAGGTGCAGGGGAGGTCTGTGGCAGACCCAGGAATGTAAACTGTTCTCTCCAGCAGCCTGTTTAAAAGTTCTTTTTTATCATGTTGAGGAAAGATGCAAGGACAACAGCTGGGATTCATCACACTTCACTTAACTTACATGCCTTAAGATAGGGGCATAGCTGATATAGACATCTCATACAGTCAAGGAAATAGGGAAATTCTGTCCATCTGTCACTGCTGGAGAAGCATGATTTATGTTTGTTGACTAAAGGGAAGCTTAAGGCATTTATGGTTCCAATCTAGGGAGCTTTGTCAGGTCCCTGAGCTAAAAAATTGTCAGCCAGGGCTGTGAGAGGTGCTAAGATTTTTATATCCCTCCTAAATCTCATAGTAAGTTTTAGGTTGTTGGCTCTGCTCTGTAGTGATTGTATGAGTAAGTATTGGAAGATCAACATTCTTTGAGCAAAGACTTCAGTGTTTAGCTGGTAGGGATTAGCAGAAGGTGATCACTGGCAACTGGCAGGACTTTGAATGTGAACCTCTATACTCAGAGACCTGTTTAGTTGTGCCAAATAATATCTACATAGTGATCCTGACTGATAGCCACTGGATTTTGGGGAGTAAATGAGACTTCTGAGCAGTGATTTTGTCCAGTGATCTCTATATAATGAAACTATGAATTTTTAAGGAAATATTTCAGTGTGATGCTTTAAATAATATCTTTGCATGATTCACTATCAATAATGCATTCTGGCAAAGCAGAGTTGTGACATTAAAAGCACACTGGACTCAGCCAAATAATTTCAATTTAACAGTCTGAAAATTCTTTGTACTTTGTAAGGAACTAAAAATAAACTGGAAAAACACCCTGATTATCTCCCTATAAAATTAACACAGTTGAAAATAGACTATTGTTGCAAGACATATTTAATACCATTGCTAATTTGCTCTCAGAAATGGTGCAAGAAGCAAAGGATTTGTTTCCCTCAAATAGAAGTTGGTGAATAGTAAGAAAAAAAAAAGAAAAAGAATATGATATTTCTGTTATTCTTGTGAATAAATTCCACTTAGGTATTATTCATTTTGATGGAATTGAGGATCCTTTCTTCAGCTATCCAGGTTCATGTAACAAACAATTTTTTAAAGCAAAAATACCACTAATATTATCATCACAAGTATTAGTCCAGTATTCACATCTAAAAAGTCTGACATTTTGAGCAAAATTGTTAATTATTTTCACATGCAAAAAAAGAACTCTCTCTAGCGATTATGGAAGCAGTAAAAAGATTTATCATAACAGATTTCTCATAAAGCTTAGGTTATCCAGTCTGAGAACAAAAAGCTACCATGTCACCTTGACGCCTGACTGCAGGGTGTGAATTATGTGCTAAAAATCATCAGTACATCAGCAAAAAACAACTTAGTCTCAACAAGTCATAAAAGAATGTGTATTTCTGATTGATTGTCAAGTCTTGTCTTCACAAAAAAAGATATTCATCAAACCTGGGGCGGGGGGGCGAGGGCAGATGAGGGGTTCAGATTAGACACTGTGAAAATCACTGCTCTCATGAATTAGAGAAAGTGAATCACTGGACTTCTGTGATAGGTTTTTAAAACAGAGGTGACACAGTCTTATAATATAAAGCTTCCCATAGTCAGAAAAAAAGTGCTTTTCTTTCTTGAATGCAGACAGATTTTCAAGCAGAAGCTGCAATATTACCAAGTGATTTACATATAAATTAATCCATATTAGATCATATGAATCATCCACTCCTCCAGGGGAATGATCACTGTCCAGATCATCTGATCACCCAAGCCAAATGAATATATAATGTTAATTGTGGTACACATTCCCTGCACATCCATCATAACCATCAGTTCTAGATCATTAGGTAGACACTCCTGTTAATGGGTCTTGTGTCACATTCCTACTGGAGATTGGCCTAAGTAATGAAGTCCAGTGCTGCATTTTGAGTTTCCAGTTATTTGGGAAGATCAAGAGTGACACTACTTCAGACCATGCGAATGGTGTGATGTTGGTTCAGACCGTGCAAATGGAGTGATGCTCAGGAGCACCAGTGAAAGTCCATCTGGTCTGTGTTACAGACAAGGGGTAGCACTGTGTCAAGACAACAACACTGAATGCCATTCTCACAAAGCATCAGCCATCTTCACTGCTTCCAACTAATTTCTGCTGAAGAAACTGCTCAGCACCAGGAATTTAATTTTCCTAGCATAGATGGCTTTCTCAGAAGCGATTCTGCTTAGATTAAGGAGCAAAGGTGTTTTGGGAAAGCAGAAATTGCTGGGTATCAGAGCTATGAACCTGACAATTCCCAAACTTACCCAGTGCCCTCTGGGAGATGCATCTTGGTTTCTACCATAGAAGACAGTATTTTAGAATTAGAAACCAAACCAACAACCAAACTAATCAATCTTGACTAATGTGCTACAGCAGACATTATATGAAAAATGCATCGAATTAAGGAAGGATCTGTTCTTTCTCTATCTCTGGAGTCAAGTTAAAATGGAATACAGTCACGAAAAGGTTATCTAGTGTAACAATCTAGCCAGTAAAAGGCTGAAGGAGAAGGGTATATTCTTCTGTGAATTGTTTTATGAAGTATCTCATGGTTGACAATCAGTGAACTAAATCCTTCGACAAGGAGAGATTTACAAGGACTTGTCTACAGAGACAAAGTGTTTCTACAGACTTCAGGCAACCCCGGGACCAAGGATTAGCAGAACTGAACA
The DNA here is from genome assembly GCA_013400055.1 of Nycticryphes semicollaris. Taxonomy (NCBI): domain Eukaryota; kingdom Metazoa; phylum Chordata; class Aves; order Charadriiformes; family Rostratulidae; genus Nycticryphes; species Nycticryphes semicollaris. The sequence goes on along the minus strand of VXBJ01000751.1, from coordinate 94,944 downwards.
TAAATACAGCTTACAGATACAGAATGCCACAACTGGGAGCCTTTAATAGGAAAATAAATGGAAACAGGCTTCACATACTAAACATGAAATGTACAGGAGTTTAATAGCTTTACACACTTTCGTATTAAACTTTGAAAAGGTACTTCCCTTCCTTACCTCACACTGTGTTATTTTTGCCCCAGAATTTTGATGTCAAACATTTTTTTGTTTATGGCTGTTTTGAAGTCTCCCACTTGGAAAATTCCAACCCATGATGTTCCCGTTTGGGTCAAGGCTGAGTGTTATATTCCACCTAGCACTGTCTTATAAGGGGCTGAATTTTTGCATTTTTGTTTTTTCTTTTAATAAGTGATGAGCATTAGAAGATGGGTCTGATAGAAAATATCACAGGCTGTTAAATACTAAACACTTGAGGAATACTTAATTAAGCAGCAGTACACAGCAGGAAGTCAGTTTCTGAGCAGCTGTCACATTCCTGGGATGGTACCATGCTGGAAAAGCCCATTTGATTACCTTTATTGCCCACCTCAGAGGGATTGTAATTAACTACTCCTGAAATTTACTGTCTAAAAACCACATTGTTATCAATGAAACAAATGCAAATTTTCACAACACTGCACTTAATGGGCATTACTGCCACAAACAAAGCAGTACTGGCAAATCATTTTGCAGCCTATTTGTGTTCAGGTAATATTAAAGCTGCTACGTGGTACTGATTTGAAGCAGGATTCAGCTGGATAAGTAAGTGGCGTAGAGATTGCTGCTACCTGTGTGGCACTGGTAATCTGTGATTAGCATCCTTTGATAAATGAAACTGTTGGGTCTAAAGTCTGATCTTCAGAGGTTGTGGCTACATCCACCCTGTGAAAACATGTTCTTATTGTGTGATTTTTGACATTAACTGACAAAACTGCAGCCAGTGGAGGTTTCAGGCAGCTACACACAGCATCGCAGCAAGAGATTCATCTGCATGTCAGGGCAGCATAGTGACTGGCATCTGATGTACTGTCTAAAGTACTGAACTTCCTTTCTGAGCAAGGGAATCTGTCAGAACCAAGAATTAATGGTCATTTCGGTCATCATATCCTACATGATGTGTAGGGATTCCTAACCCCATGTGTTCAAAAAGGGACAAGTTCCTCTCCACAGAACTAAATCTTTAGTAGAAGCAAGGAAAGATGCATGCCAGTGTATCACAGCTGCTAATTAAACACATCTCTGCATCAAAAATCTTAAATTGCCTCTTTCTTCTTTCAGTTAGATGTAGGATCCTTTCCACTTTTTGCCCTCCTTTCACTTCTTCACTTCTGCTGCACATCTTGTATCTGTGCACTGTAAAACAGTTACTGCATGTACCTCAGGGGTGATTGCTGGGAAAAGTAATCTCTCCCTTAGTTCTGTCTTCCCAGAATACATTAGTATGCCAATGAATGAACTCTTCCAGCCCCCTGTGTATCTTCAAGGACCCACAACCTTTTTTACAATCTCTCTGACAGAAAATATGTCTCTCCTCAGAGGGGTACAATTTCCCAAACCATCCAGATGGAGCCCAGGGCCACAGAAGCGATGGGTTTCCTAACCATAAAAATGACATGACTCTGAAGCCCATTGTCTTGCTGCCTCATTGGGTCAGAAAACAGGATTTTTATCCTTTTTGAAAGCGGAGAATTGCAACTTGCCAGCACTTGCCTCTGAACTCTGGAATAGGTAGAAACAATTAAGTTAATGTTATGACACTGCTACAGTTAAAAATGGAATTTGAGAAGGGATGTTGTGACACATGTTGTTTGAGTCAAAATTACTGAAACATCTGGTTTTACTTCATGTGTTAAAAAACTTCTCATATAATTACTTAAAATTATCTGAAATGTTCCTGAAATAGTCTTTTTCTGACAGTCACAGTGAAATGACAATGGAAGGAAATCGCGCACATTTGTGTTGCAACCATTGCAAAACAGAGCTTGTCAGCTCTTTGTGTCATATTTCACCAACATATATTTCTTATAAATTAAGTTAGCAAAATACTCTAGCATCCTTCAGGATTATAATCATTGTATCAGGGCAAGATATAATTATTTAATAATATATTTAACACATTAGTTATCAAATAAATCAGTGTTACTATTGATACTTGCTATTTCATATATGCTGTGATTCCAAAGGATTTAACATCAATTCATTTATGTAGATGAAAAAGGAAAGAGTATCTTGGGAATCAGGAGACATTTTTTAAACATGCCTTTAAATTATACTGCAGTTTTTTAACATTTGTCATTGGCACCCTTTCTGCCTCAGCACAATTACTAGTCATGTCATTATTATTATTGAGTATGTGATGAGGATGCAGAATACTCTTTAAAAAGCTTTATTTAAAAGAAAAAAATCCATAAGCACTCTCATTCCCAACAGCACAGTGGAAACATTTAACAGAAACAAACCAACAAAAGTCTAGGGACCAGACTATGAAAAAACAGGGCAAGTTCATACTCATTCTCATTAAACAGTTTCATCTTTGCTCTCTGTACTTTGTATTTCTCCTACTATGAAGAAAAAGGTTGATTCCCTGAAGGGGGTCAGTGAAGACATTTTAGCACTCAAAAGTGGTTATAAAGAAACCGATAGTAAAAGTAGCAGTGGTTAACTTGACTAACACTGGGTTACTACTGGAAGTACCACACCATCAGCTTGCGTGGTGCACAGACAAAATTTTTCTTCAGTTCCCAAATTCCTAAAATTATGTTACCATCTTAAACAAAAAACATTTCAAATAATGGTAACAATTAGCAATGAAAACATACATTATGGGATGCGTGCAGTATGCTCGAGGCATATGCACACACAATCCTGGTTTCTCTTGATCTTATGGACATATCTTTGCACTGTAAGATAACATTTAAAATCTCTGTGTATTGTTTTCCTTTGGGGCTTGAAATAAAAGCTTTGTATTGACAGGGTGAAGTTTTCAAAGTATGTAAGGTGTCATTTCCAGAAATTAAATGATTTGGCATCTGCATGGTGGTTGGGGCAGGACTGGGGGTGAGTACTAAAACACAAACATCTCAAAGTAGCAAATTCTTTGTAGTCTCAGGATATAACATCGCCAAGAGATAGAAAGCCTTTGGTAAAACAGAAAAATGAAGACTGTTCTAATTCTGTTGTATTGCTTATACCAACCAGTGTTAGTGACACATAAAATATAAGAAATTCTTGGGTTTTGATATTTAAGAGATGCTGCAAAAATGTTAGGCTTGAAACAGATCTTTCATACTGGACACAAGCACATATGATATAGTGAATTGGTTTACTCACAGCAGATATTTACATTTTTAAAGGGTTTGTACTACAAACACACATTCTCACTTGCAAAGTACCCAAATCAGTGTTGTTTATCCATATAAGAAATCAGATCTTGACTCAGCTAAGACTGTGGGTAAACGCCCTTGGACTCACTGTCAAGGCTATTCACTGGCTACAACTCCCACTGAAGTCAGTGGGAGTTTTTTCACAGACTTCAAGAAGGGATTAGATCTGTCCTGTCTGGCTCAGTCAATGACATGAAAGTACTACTGTAAAAGCAGAATGTCATGACACCAATTCTGATTGTTCATAGTCAGTTTTTCTGGTCAGTCTGGAGGAGGAGTCATGAATTAATTCAGGAGGGTAAATACAAAGGGAGCACTGGCTCCATTGAAATACTTTTAAAATAAAGGGTACTAGAAAAGACCTAATTTTGGGAGAATGGAAATAAATGTAATGCTTTGAAAGAAGCCACAAGGGAATGTTGTCCCAAAGCGGGGTCATGCAGATGTCAATGTACACACAGAACAGAGGTATTATCTATTTATTTCATTTCTGCGGAGATGGGTGCTGGGGGGTGATACACAAAGCCAGCACACCAGCCTAAAAACTCGTAGGAATATTTATATAGTTCAAATCACAGAAATACACACCCTTAATTATAATTAAAGGGAGAGAGTATTGCTAAAATAACTGGAAATGAGGAGGTAGCCATAGCCATACGAGCAGAGGAGGCTTTGGAGAGCATGAATGCAGATGACGGACATGCATTTACGAGAACCCTTGTGGCTCAGAGCCAAGCTTTGAGCTGAATGGACTCCTTCCTGGAAAAGCCACCGTGTGCTGAAGGTGCTCCCTGAGCTGGGGTATGGAGGGCCAGGAGGACATTGCTCATATAAATATTTCAACGGCTTTAACCAGAGGACACCTGTGTCAGCCTGGTTCATCATCCCTCACTGTCCCTGTGACAACCAGGTAAGGCCATGGGAGCTCTCGTCAGGAGTTGGGCCCTCTAGAGCACCTCTCACAAGAAGGGGTTTCTGCAAGGAGGACCTTTGACAGTAGAAGGACCTACTGTCCCTCCTTTGAGAGGATGAGGCCTACCCGAAGAAGGTGAGATGGGATGGTGGGGGGGGGTTTTGGGATATACTGAGTATGACAACGTTGTATTTGAAATGCTAAAATGCATTTGGATAATTTTAGTCTCAAAATACTGAGGAGCAGAGAGTGTCAGTCATACAACATTTCCAAAAGGCGAACAAAAAAGGGCAGAAGGAATGAATGCTAATAACTTTTTAATAATTTCACTTGAAAAAATGGAGCCACAAGCAGCTATCATCAGTACTTTTACCAAGCTTTTTCAAGGCATATTGGAACAACCCCTGAGGAGGATTTAATCTGCTAATTGCCCTTTAATACTTGGTAGGTGTCCAGCTATTGTCCTATAATTTAACACCTAAACCATCACATAAAGTTTCATTCAGATAGATGTCCTATATATGAGTACTAGTTCAGTTTAGATTAGAAAAAAATATTAAGACTGCAATTTGTTCTTGTGATTCATATATCTGTTCATTTGTTCCTGTAACAGTACCACATCTACCAGCCTCATTAACCATAATAGACCTTCAAGCTCCTGGTGGGTTATAGGTTTCTAAAGTGTTACAAAGTAATTCTTGTCACTATAATTTAAACATGATGTTGTTGTTATTACTGAATCTATTTTATGAACTTTTTTTCCTAACTAGATATATGCAGCAGTGCTTGGCTATATATTGCACTTGGCTGTATTGGTAACAAAAAATTGCATAATTACAGATGATAAACGGTGGATAATGAGCTCTTGAATATCTAAAGTAACCTTCTGCCCTAACCTACCTCATAGGAAAAGTGTTCTGGTATAATACTAATAAAGGATGTTACATACCCGGTTCTGAAAATGAGCCAAAATGGTGTTCATTATGCATGAAGATTCTCATATTCACTGTCAGGAACTTCGCCAATGAACCTTTTTTTCATATGATCAAATGACAGAGCATCCTAAGACATTGCTGAATCTCAAACTTAGATCTTGGAAGATTTTTGCCAATGGAAAATAAGATTGCTCTCGTCATTAGCTAACAGTAGTCACAAGAAAAAGCATCTTCTGTTCAGTCCAAGCTGATTCCAGTCAAGCCGTAGGTCAAGCTCAAGACATTACTTGTATTCTGCATTATACATTGTCCCTGAAGAGCATCAAGCAAAATAAAGTATTGTGCTTTTTAAATATTAAATGCATTTCTTCATCTCACATAATCATACTTTGTAATTATTAGCATCTTTCACCCAAGGATTTTAAAGGCTTTCTCAGTATCAACTAATACAACCATACAACCTCAGTGTTAGGTAAGTGTGTTCACTGTTGCTATTATATACATTAAATACATTTATTTGATAGCTACCCACTATTTCAAAGACACAGGGGTGAGATGCTTGTTGAAGATCCTCTGACATATTCAGGATCAACCCAGTCCCAGTATTTTTCAGATACTCTTATTTGCACAGGGCAATTTCCAGCTGGCATCAGACTTGCCCGCTACAGGTGACTGTTTCCATTGACTTCATGATTTGGACATCTTTATCCCATTAGCTATCCTTGCTTGGGCAATAGTACCTTTTTTTTTTTTCTTCCATGAATGCCAGAGAAGTGCTATGGTATGCAATAATCCGTCAGGTATCACTTGGCATTTCAAGGTATATCAGGTGAAAGGGGACACAAGACATCCAGCTAAACTAAGAGGCAAGATTGATCATCTTCACTACTTGCTAATGAATTCACATTACCTTAGATGCAACAATGCACTGCTCTGGTAAAACCTGCATAAACAGTGTGAGCAACATATTTAAATAATTATGGAATAGGTAGAATAAATCTTGCCTATGCTTCTGCAAATTGATGGTCAAAACAAAAGGACAAATCCCCTTTGTAGTCAACAGGAAAAAGAATACTAGGCCATCAAATTCTGAAGGACACACAACATGTGGATTAGCTAAAGGACACTCAGCACTGGTGAGGCCACACCTTGAGCACTGTGTCCAGTTCTGGGCACCTCAACACAAGAGAGATATCAATGTGCTGGAGGGATCGCAGAGGAGGGCAATGAAGCTGGTGAAGGGCCTGGAGAATAAATCTTATGAAGAGCAATTGAAGGAGCTGGGACTGTTTAGTTTAAGGAAGAGGACGCTGAGGGGAGACCTCATCACTCTCTACAACTACTTGAAAGGACATTGTAGAGAGGTTGGTGCTGGTCTCTTCTCACAGGTAATTAACAATAGAATAAGAGGGAATGGCTTCAAGCTGCAACAGGATAGGTTTAGACCAGACATTAGGAAAAAAAAATTTCCCAGAAAGAGTGTTCAGGCACTGGAATAGGCTTCCGAGGGAGGTGGTTGAGTCCCCATCCCTGAATGTGTTTAAGAGTCGTTTAGATGTGGTGTTGGGGGATATGGTGTAGGGGAGGAGTTTGTAGAGTAGGGCTGATGGTTGGACTCGATGATTCCAAGGGTCTTTTCCAACCTGAATGATTCTATGATTCTATGACATATTCACAGGAAAAACACAGAATCCAGAAGAACTATCTCACTCTGCCCAGTATTTTTTGCCTAAATTGTAGGGTATCCTACAAGGTTTGGGGTTTCCCCAGTCTATTGTCAGGAGTTATACTCAATAGTCCTGTGAAGGTCTTCTTTGCTGCAAATTTTTTTTCCAATAAAATTCACTACTTTTGTTTCTGGGATCAAATTATCATTTGTTGTACCCTAACAATTGTTCATCGCAGACGACAGAGGAATATATACATTCCAGTGCTACTGGTAGCGACAAAAGCCTTTTCCAGACAAACTTCACATCTCCTTATTGGTTTAATATTTGTTAATGATAACATACATTTTGTGGGCCTGTCAGGAATGTCATAGAATGTCACAACTTTACTTTTTTAACTTCTTTTTTTTCTGAATAAAATGAAAAAACCCAACCCACCAACTTGAGAACGTAATTAGTTTTCCTATTGTATTAGGTTTTCCCTCTTTTTCTCTAACTTTTGTGTTTAAACATGGGAGATGGAGAAGGAAATATTTGACAAAGCTGTGCTATTGCAAATATGTAAAAATAATCAAGAGACTTAGCAGATTATTAATCATCTCAAAAGACTCAGCTGACATTCCATAAAATGCAAAAGTTTTTTATTTCTCTGAAAAGTATCTATTCTCTTAACATGGATCCTCTTGGCCAGCTGACAGTTTGGGTCAATAATTACTGAACTGTTGAAGCTGATTTTGAAACCTTAAATCAAATGCAAGTAAACCTGCTGTATAATAACCACGAGCTTTCCTACTATTTTGTAATACTAAATACATCACACATAACAGAGGATAATGCATGAAACAGAAGTCAGAGGAATCATTTTGGCAAAGATACAAATAATAGACCATAAGACTTCTTAACTGGAATCTCTTCACACTTCCTACACATTTACTGTTTCTAATAAAACCTCAGGGATTCTGGAAAAAGATCAGAAAGAATGTAACACTCTACATAAAGCTGGGCAACTCAGAAGATGAAGGCAGCCAGAGCCATGTTTTACCCTGGGGACAAAATTACAAATCTACCTTCAAGCCAGCACTGGTAGAATTAATCATTCAATGAATATTCTAATTAATTTAAAAAAAAAAAAAAACCAAACTACACAAGGACATGGTCTTGACCAACAGTGGCCTCAATCATCAATTAATGAAGCCATTTTTCAAATCCATAAAGGGTAGAAAAATTTGATTGCTCTTTGTGAAACTTTGGAGGCTCCTTTCTGTGTAGATTCCTTCCTTTAAAAGTGCCAAAGAAGATTATAGCCTGAAGGGAAAGACTGAAAGCACCCAAAGGAAAGCAGTGCTATCTCCTGTCACTGGAAAACTGTACTGCAAATATATTTTTTCTGTGTGTATATTTTACACAGAGAGCATGGGTGGAAAAAAAGTGACAAAAAAAAAAAATCACAGAGTTTCAGTGAGATAAAAATGTTTAAAGAACTTTGCCCCTCTGTCTCCTGAGCCCACCTGAATCAACAGGGAGAGCAATAACATTGGGAAGGTGGTCTTGCTGCAGGGCAAAGTAAGATGTCTCAGTTGGCATATTTATTAAACTTTGAGATTACTGATGAGGTTATTGCCTCTGAGCAGCACTGGATTGTAGCTGAACCCTGAGGTGTGCCATGTCTGCACTACTGCCTACTACGTGTCCATGTGAAAGCAGTCCTGGTACCCCTGTGTTTGGCAAAACATAGCTACCCTGTTCTCACCTGAAACAATAAATGTAATCTTGCAACTGAAGATGCCCAAGAGACCAGAAACACTCCTGTCAGCAGACTTAGGCTTCCTATTGGGAACTCACAAAGTTGAATACCTTCAGCACGTACTGCATTAATGCTAATACTCTTGTTAGGAGATCAAACTAGATGTTTTGGGGTTGTTCTAGGGAAATGGAGAGAAGCAGGGAAGAGGCAAGATTTTTTATGTGCAAACTAGCTTAACTCTCTAGAAGTCATTAATCTATAACACCAGATGTGAGTTGGGCTCTGAGAATTTTGAAGTGGGTTAATTCCTCCACGGCAGAAAAATGAATGCTGCATATGTTTGGGAAATTCTTTTAAGGACATTTTATTCACAAACAACAGAGATCTAAGGTCATAGTCACCTTGTAAAGAGGTTGCGAAAGCAACAAACAGCCTTCACATAATCAACTCATCATCAAGACCTCAGCGGAAAATGCACCTGTGTCCCAGGCTGTGCTGATCAGGCTTGCTGCTCAGGCTGCTCCCTGTCTTTGTCACCTCTATACCAGGACTGTGATCACCTTTAGGAAATACTGTGTACTGGTTATTTTTTGATATATGGATGCTTTGGATTTTGGGTTTTGGCATAACGTGTTCCTGCAGACTACCAGTATAGATGGAATTTAGCCCATAGCATCATGTTTGCTGCTAGTGGACGCGTGTATTACTACGGCATCTCTAGCACAAAATAGCTGCAAACACACAGGTTTTTATCAAAAGCCATGTTCAAGTATAGCATTCAAAGCCAATGCTCTGATTCATATTAGTAGCAAGCAAGGTGTAGAAGAAGAGAGACTGATGTGGCACAAAGTATAATTCCCAATGTTCAAAAAAACCCAAACCCCAAACAGGCCAATAACATGTTTGAATGGTTAGAATGTCTTTGTACTGGTTTATGGCTTTGCTTACGGTAGTAGTGTCTTTTATCCAGTACCAAAACCTGATTCAATGCCTGGGGAATGGCAGCCTAAGGCTATTAGTCAGCATGAAATTAAATCTGTTCTACCTACAAATAATGGGTATCAGCTGCTCTTATCAAACTTTTGCTGGCAGTGTGATATTTAAGGGATGACCATTCCTGATAGGTGTGATTCTGTGGCAGGCAAGTGGAGGCAGTCATAGCCTCCTTAGCCCTTGCCTGGATGAATCTGTCAAGGGAGCAGTAGGTGCTACTCAGGAAGATTATTTATCTCACTGCACAGTGAGAGAAACTTGTTTTAAATACATTGAACTCTACTTCTGTTTCGGCAATGATGCATTTACTGAAGGTCCAGGAATCTCACAAGTGACTTCTGCGGAAAGGTATTACTGGAAGGCAAATGATGTTACATAGCCAAGTACTATGAGCTCTGTCTCTCAGACTTGAATAAGTAAATAAAAATGGCAGAGATATTTGATGGAAGACAATATTTGATGCTAGATATTTCTAATTGAAAAAGAACAGAAATTTGCATCCCTTCATTCTACTCCGAACCACTGGAAAAACATGGATATAATTTCAGTGATACTTTCTATTAAGGCTGAAGGGAATGCATAGTAAGGATGAGTCAGGTGGGGAAGAATTACTGAATGCTGTTGTCACTAGGAATAATTTAAGGAAATTCACTTTGGTTTAAAGGCCTGGCTTCAGGCGGAGTTACATGTTGTCTTGAAGGCACTGAGTCAGTAAAGACGAAGAGCTCAGTAGTGGTAGGCCTCTTGAGGTAAGGCTGTACATATCTATTGGGTAGACTAGAGCCAATTTTATTTATATATTTCTTCCTTAAAGGAATAAAATTTAAGAGTACAATAGAGTTCAAAAGCCTTAAAGATAGTACAGCAATAAAATACCATTTAGACACAAGTAACAAATCAGTACTGAATTATCATCTGACATGAGCTTTATAGGCTGATAAAAATTAGCTGTTTCTTATGGAGACACACCAATGCTTATAACTGATGAAGGTTCAGAACAGATTTTGTCTATTTTAATTGTTCACACTTTCTAAAAACTGTTTTAGAAGATTTTCAAACAATATTCAGAATTCTTTTGAAAAAACAAAAGCCACATGACAAACTCCATAACAAATCTGTTATGTTTGATCATATTTAATGTTCTTTGACCATTTTTGTGTCCATTTGGTGCTCTAGCCCTCTTCTGTTAATCTTATAAACCAGTAATTATAGGTCAGTGGCTTTTTATGTGATAACCAAAGTTTGCTATTAAATCATGCCTCTTACTACAGCAACCAACAAATCTTATACTTCATGAAAAAATCTTCCATTTTAAATGCCAAGGTTTTCCATTCTTATCAATAATTTTTCATAATTGTAGTCCCATAGAGTTCACAGACAGTGAAATTAAACCTCTCTTTTTAGCTATGTTAGCAGTTTAGTAGTTTAACTGAATTGACTAGAATTACTATTTGTGACTCAGAAAGCTTTTCCACAGATTTGTTTTCTGATGTTCTGTTACTAACATAAACTTATTTGTTATTTTCTCCATACTTACAGAGGTAATATGTTCTCACCTCTCAGGTAAGCTATGTTTTAAAAACATGTGGGTATACTTGAATACTTAAATTATAGTGGATATCATGAAGTCTAAAACTGCATAATTATATCTGATAGTCTCAAAACTACAGCAAGTTCTCTTTTACTGAGTGTAGAAAACACTTAGTTGTGCACTAGCCAGTGCACTAGGAAATCCTCAGAAATACTGTTAAATATTTGTAGAAATTTAATATGAAGGAATAAAATAAACTACATGTATTTCATTTGCAGAAAAAATAACATTGTATTAAAAAAAGATAGATAGATGGATAAAGCATAGATAGATAAAGTCCTCTTGTATAGAGTAAGTGAAAGAAGTGTCATTGAAAAATGGACTGTCAGATTGGCACTGGTCTAATGCTGTTCTTCTGCAAGAGACATTCTGTAATAGTGAGCCGAGAGAGACAAGCTGGAATTATTTTGAGATACTATGTATTACTTCTTTAGAATAATACAATCAACTACTCTATCTCAGGCAAATCGGTCCCTTAAGCTATAAATATATCCTGATTATTTATCTCATAAGCAGCCAAATGGAACACTAAAAACAGGAGTTGTACTTTCCTACTGAATTTCTCCTACATGATAAACGTGCTTGCAGAAACAATTAAGCACTCTGAAAAGAACATCTCTCATTTCCTGTGATGCATAGCTGAATCTGGGAACCAGCATCTGTGACTATAAGAGGACTGCTGCAATACCTGGTTAGTTTCTACATATTTATGAAGAAATATTTACAGCAACCTTTATTGCATATGAAATACCATTACAGCTATTAGGCAATTTTATTTTCCTTTACTCTTTTTCTTTTCAATTTTATCTTTTATCTATAACTAGATAAAATATATTGTATGATATATTTTGAGAACATTGATCTTTTATTGGCATCTGGGGGCCCAGAGAAGTATTGTAAATATGATCTTGATGCATGCCTGAGAACAGAGTAATTAATGAACTAATTATTACTGGGATAATAATAATGCTTATCTTCATCTCCATGAAGCAGTCCTGACTAAGGGAAGGCTTGTGATCCAGTGGAACTCGGAGTTGCATTCTTTGCCATTTTTATGGTATTACATAAATGCAGCTGGGAGGAGGGCTTAAAGCTGTGGTATTGCTGCGTTATCCTTGCAGGGCTTGTTGGCAGGTGCTGCAGAGGACTCCCTGTCCATAAGCGCCATCACGTTCACCTCCTGCCTTGTGTTGTCCTCTTCCTAGGGAATGGATTTGGCTGGTCAGAGCCTGGAACCCCCCAACCGTTGGCACCTCTGCCACACACATGTGCCCAGGACAGAACAGGGAGCTACATCTAAATTTGGGCTGAGATTACAATGTTCAACCACTCCAGGCCTAAGTGCCAAGCCTTCTGACTGTGGCATCTCTAGACTTGCTCTTCACTCAAAATCACCAGCTTGGCTTGGGCTTGTCTATTTAATCAGCTGGAATCATAGAATCATAGAATTGTATAGGTTGAAAGGGACCTTTAAGATCATCTATTCCAACCATCAACCTAACTCTGACAAAAATGCCATTGTTAAACCATGTCATTAGGCACTATGTCAACCTGTCTTTTAAATACTTCCAGGGGTGGTGTCTCAACGATTTCCCTGGGAAGCCCATTCCAATGCTTAATAATCCTTTCATTGTAATAAGTTTTCTTAATATCAAATCTGAACCACCCCTGCCACAACTTGAGGCTGTTCCCTCTAGCTTTATTGCCTGTGACTTGGGAGAAGAGACCGACACCCACCATTCTACAACCTCCTTTCAGGTAGTTGTGGAGAGTGATAAGGTCCTCCTCAACCTCCTCTTCTCCAGGCTCAACAATCCAAGCTATCCTCATAAGGTTTATTCTCCAGACCCCTCACTAGCTTTGTTGCCCTTCCCTGGACCCACTCCAGCACTTCCATGTCTTTTTTGTGATAAGGGGCCCAAAACTGGACACAGTACATGAGATGGGACCTCACCAGTGCCGAGTAGAGGGGGACGATCACCTCCCGAGACCTACTCACCATGCTGTTCCTGATACAAGCCAGAACAGGCTCCTATAGGGTGAGGTGGTTTTTTTTTTCAATAATTTTCTTCCTTGGGTCATTGATGCTGTGAATTTCATGAGCTCCTTCAGTTAACGTCTGGGCATCATTTAACTCTCTGTCTCACCAGGCTAATGTGACAGTTTGCAAGAAGGAAATTAGATGGTAAAAATTCTGCAGGTAGCTGGAAAGCAGTGTCATGGAACTACCTGTACTTACACAGAACCAAGGAAAAAGGAGACTTCCATGGAGCACTAAAAATGACCACTGTAGAGTTAATTTGCTCACCTTCACACCTCCCCCCAGAATCCTACTGGCTGCAGTGACTCCTGTGGATTCAATCAGAAGTTTAGAATCACAACAATTTGTTGAAGAACAGCTGAAAAATGCCAATTTCTTAGTAAGAAGACATAAATGGTATTTATTAATTTCTGGTAAAAAATTAGCAGCAGCTGCCTAGCAGTGCTGAAATTTCCATGTTTGAAATCAGGAAAAGTTACCTACAAACTCAGCTCTGGGCACACCTATGCCACCGTGATGGATCTCTTGCCTCTGACCTGGCAATAAGGCGAGATGAACAGATAAATGGGCAGACCTGGGAAAGGCTAGGATATTACACAGAACTGGTAAAATGTATCCAGATTATTTATTTATTTTTTTTTTTAACTGAAGTATTTCTAAGTAGCAGCAAAAAATGGACAGATGCTGAAGCTCTGGCCTGTTATCTTAATCACCACAGGGTGATGATGTCACCAGGTCATTTGACCAGGCTCCTCTCCCTGTCATCTGCAGTCAAACCTTAGCACTCCTTCCCTCACTTCTAAAGGGTGCTGTAAATCTTTGAGCCCTTTGAACAGAGATTAAAGGAGGATGGTGGTGGGTGTTCCCTCTTCTCCGACTTGTCTCTAGGGCTGAGACTGACACAGACTCTTTCCCTTTGTCAGCTGGTGCTACTTGGGGGCCAGGTTACCCTTGGAGCCTCAGAGAAACCCCCATGACAGGATTTCCAAACGCACCCAGCACTGGCCCAGTTCCATTTCAGCTGGGTCCAACTCTAAATGTCACATTGGTAGAAAATAGCAGAATTAAGGCACATGCTGAATCCACTTGGGCAGTAAGAAAAAGCCTTGGATCTAAGAGATTCCCTGAGGAACACTCTCAGCAAAATACCCTTCTCCTCTGGTAGGATGTGTTTTCATAAAAAAATCCAAATTAATAAATCAGTACTTTATTTTCACAGGTTTAAAACCTGTGTAAAATCTGTGAACACCTTGCCATTTAAAGCACGCCCTGAAATAATTCAATAATTCACCCTCAAATAATTTAGTCATAGGACTAATTTTTTTTATACATCATTGTATAATGAAGTTAGTGGAAAATGGGTGTGAAAATTGGGACTGAGTGCCTGCTGGTGAACGAATGATGTAGAAAATACCTTAAGAGGTCCTGAAAGAAAGCAAGAAGAATAACAGAGAAAATGCTATGGCATCTGCATGAATGTCACAGAAGGGAGGCTGAGAAATATTCTACTCTTATTACTTTAACATAAGTTAGGAATAATTCCCATATATCATTATAACTACCTAGGTAAAGAGTAGTGAGAAATCAGAATCAGGCCCAGGATATGGATAAGAAGTTAGAGCAAGAAGATAAACACTAAAGGGTGTATGTTTTTAGCTGTCTGTGCTAATGTGTTCTAATTAATAACAGTAATAGGATTTGCACATCTAATTCCCTTCACATAACACTGAAAATATACTCCTGATGCCTGCCTACAAGGAGATGGGTTAGGGGAGGAGGAAGGGAGGGAGAGAAAGTAGAAGAATAATAAAAATGTCATTTTGCCCTGCTCTTATGGAGGAATCATCTCATAATTACTAAGCAGGATTGACAACTCCCTTTAATGTTAGATTTTCTGGAGTGAGGTCTCTTTCTTTCTTTTTTTTTCTGCTGGTGGAGTAGCAGGGATGGAGGGAGGGTGAAGTGAAGGATTAGCATAGTCTGCGTACAAAATGGAACCCAGATCTGGATGGTTTAGAACTCAGGATAATCTTAGCAAGTTGGGAGCTGTGCAGTGGGTTAATTTGAAATGTAAATATGACATTCTCTGGCAAATTAACAAGACATGACTGCAGGCTCTCCTTGTTACTGCAGTTGCATTCAAGAAGTCTCTCATTCCTTCTCATCTCATGCTATGACAATAGACAATCACCAGGAGCCTTCTTGAAATAAATATCAAACCAAGCATTTACCATATCCAGAAGTGACATATGCACTGAATTATCTTTTGTTCATTTTACACAGAACGTTGTTGCTATAAACAGCATATTACAGGATGCAGCTGGGATGCTGTGCCTTCTCTCTTATCACCGTAACAACAATTTCTTTCACATTTCCATAAAATAATGGGCAGAAGGTATCTAATTCATTAATATGAAACAAAGATTTAAATTTTATTATGCAATTCCCTAATATAAAATGAAGAAGATTGACTTTGTTTTCTTCTTGGACATCTTGGGGGCTTTTTAAAAATTACTATTCTATTACTTTAAAAACTTTTGAAAAAATACCCTTGCCTAGTATAAAAAGATGCCCTGAACATAAAAACCCTAATCATGTCAGATGATATGATACCTATACAGTACAACTGCTGCAAGTTAAGTCTCTCCAGAAAGTGGAGCCATATTCTTCTGTTTAAACAGAAATGGATGGAAGTATTTAAAATATCCATTTAGCTTCTCTTTTGCTTCACATTTTCTCAAGGGAGATCTGGGAAAGGGAATACTATGGAGGTGTCTCTCACCCTGTTTTTTATCTCAGTCTTATGGCAGTTTAGCACAAACTTGACTGACTGTGGTCTCTTGAGGAGGGTTACCAGGGAATAGTTGGCATGCACTTATTACAACCTGTCTCTACTCTTAACATTTTTTTTACTCCAACATGCTTTCTAGCTTCTCCTCACCTTCCAACTTACTGTTAAACTGTCTTTGGAGAGGTTCTAGGGTGGGAACCTGGCTTTTTTAACCAGCAATTCTCTATTATTCAGAAGGTTTGCAGGGCACCTCTCATTACAGTGGTAGAAGAATCTACAAGTGTGAACTTGATCAATAACTCCACAACAGTGATATCTCAGCATTTCAGAAACAAAATATGTTTAAGCATAATATTTTGACTGTACCTTTTCCTCTTAAACTGAAAGCTGCCTCACCCTGTTTTTTATAACCCTCAGGCTGTCCAGAGAAATCTTCTAGCCATATTTGCTGCATTATCTTAGGCAGCCAAGACAGACATTGCCTCAGCCAATCCTCCTTTAAATCTGTGATGTGAGAGTGAACTACAAGCTTGAACATCCTCATCAGAAAGAAATGCTGATATTTGCAAAGCTCTAACACTTAATATTCTGGTTGTACATATATACACATACATACAGTAAGGAGACAACTGTTTTCTGCCCATGGCATTGTTATTACTTTTCCCATATATTTTAAAAAACTATGACAGAAATCAAGGTGTCTGAAAATAAATTTTCAGAAAGAAACCATTACCAAGGCTTTAGCACATTCATTAATCTCTCAAAGTGAGATTGCTCCACAATAGAAGCTGGCTAGTTATCAACAGCAGTCCCAGAGAGTGTCATTTAATTTAAGCCTTGTCCATATGCTTCAATTAAATATTACTTTCCATGTGCTAGCACAAACTCTCATGTGTCTAAATAGGGATTCTTTTTTTTTTCCATTGGTGATTTTATAGACTTTCATTCATAGTCATTGCTCCATTTCAAAAGTTAAATATGCTTTCTCTATTGTGAGCAAGGCATCTAAATAGTATAAGGTGTCAAATACTTAATAAAATTTAAGCTTTCTAAATCTTTGCTAAACTGATGGGCAAACTTGGACATTCCAGCAATAGCAGCAGTGCTATAATAAGGCAAAGTCCTTAAACAATAAAAGGATCACAAACATCCCTAAGAAATTCCAGCAAGACCTGCCTCTTCTGTGGTGATCCAGATAGCACTTCCCATCCCCAAAAGGATTTTCAAAGATCCCTTAATGCACCGCTTTTGCCATCAGTGGGATTCTTGGTCTTATATTTTAACCGGGAGTGTCATAACTGTAAAACATGACTTCTGCATTTCTGCATTTCTGGACATTTGAGAACATCCAAGTTCAACAGGATCCTGGTAATACTGGCATGCCCAGTCCCACAAAAGGGACTGGGATGTAGACATCTTTGGGCAGAAGCAATACAACGGTGACTGTGTGCTAACAGAAACCAGCCACACCTCAACTACAGCAACTCATCAAAACATGTACCATTCAACACCTAGTGGAGGATGAAGGGTTTAGAAAGAAAGGTCACCTCATTTCCTGGCCTGGCTGGCTGGGATAGAAAAACTGAATCAGTAAAAAAATTAATCATAAAACCCTGTATTGACAGCTTTACAGTCATAGATTTTCAGTGCTGTAGGCGAGACAATAAAGACAGTGCTTCCTGACTTCATTATCTGATCAAATGCCATTTAAAATTCTTTTGATCTTTTCTCAAAGGGAAGACGTGAGTTTCTGTATTTCTGTTCCTTGTCAATATAATGTGGATGTTAAAGATCTGGAGCAGTTCTACTGTTTAAACAGGACATCACAATTCATGACATCGAGAGGCTGTTCCCAGTTCCACAGTGGCTCATTTGGCAAGTCACTCAGGACCAGAGCTACACTTGGCCACAGATGAAGGTGTTGTAAGGGCTTCTCAGTGGGCCTGCAGTGTATTCACCGGATGAGTAACTGCTTTTTTTCAGGTAAGGCTACTCAGCACTGCATTGTCTCGAATGAAGAAGCTCACCCAATGACTTTCTGTCACATTCATGTGATGCTTGGCTATGGCCTTTCTGATGCTCACAGCACACACACCCTCAGTGCCATGCTTCAGCTGGCTTCAGCAGTGCTGACAATGCCATAGAGGCCATATGCTGTGAGGCTGAACTAATGCACATTTGTGAAAATAACCCTTTGGGATCTGAAGAGACAAAGAGCTTACAGAAATGTGAAGTAGAAAAGCCTGGCAGTGGCCACTATTGTTAATAATTCCATGACTTGTTTCAAACATTGCAGTTTTATACCATGATTGAAATTTGCCCTTGTGTTTGTCAGGAAATGGGTAACATCACAGCAAGCATTGAAATGACTGTGGACACTTACTACTAGTACATACATGTTGACAAGTTGCTTTAGAATTCAAAAAGAATTTTTAATGTGAAGTACTATCACAGCAGTTGATTCATACATATCAGTTTGTGATCTGGAAGTTAAATGTTGATTAAATATGATGCAAGAATGCTTTCATAGAATCATAGAATTATTCAGGTTGGAAGAGACCCTTGGGATCATCGAATCCAGCCATCAGCCCTACTCTACAAACTCCTCCCCTACACCATATCCCCCAACACCACATCTAAAGGACTCTTAAACACATTCTGGGATGGGGACTGAACCACCTCCCTGGGCAGCCTATTCCAGCTTTAAAGCAGAACCCTGTGATTTCCATATTTTCTGACAGATCTAAACTAGTCATTAAATAGTATTTGCATGATTTGTCTGTTTTATCCTTAATCAAATTAAAAGATTTAAAGAAAAATGTATTATTTATAGTGGCTTTATGAAACAGGGTTTCATCTCAGCCTGAAGAGTATTTATGTTAAGTACAGATATTTTGACAGGAGTTGATACTGTTCAAAACCTGAAAAAAGGGGGGAAATATAGTCAGGAGTACTCAATAACCTCACCTTGACACTGTTGGAACACAAAAACTGCAGGAAAAAGAGTCTGCTGAGGATTTACATTTCACAGCCATTTCATCCTCTGTAATCTTTTTCCTCGCATGTGCTGCTGTATTATAGCTGACAGTTTTTTGCTTCCTCCACACCACACAGAAATGACAACTGACTGATAGTGTCCTCAGTTTTCACCTTGGATATTGAATACTGTGATCAAATACTGACATTAAAAACAAAATATCATACTGCCAATAGGATAAAAATATCATAAATATCAGAATCAAATGTAAAGGTGTTCTCTATTAGGTAACTTTCAAAGAAATTTACTAGTCCTCCAATACTGTGTAAATGGTGATATTGCAAGAGCAGGAACAATTTTTTTTTTGTCATTAAAAAGATGGTATTCATTGTAAAATTAGAAATTCATTAGCCTTGATCCACAAGACTGTTGAGTAGCCTCACTTACTCGCATTGCAAGTCATCCTTTGTTGGATGCCTGGATGGAGTTTCATCCAGTTTTCTTTTCTTTTTCTTTGTAAATGGTTATTTTATATTAATTTCTGTACTATATATCACATAGTATGTACAATCACTTACAAATCTCATAAAATCAAATGTGTCTTCTCATCACCTTGTACAGAACTTTAATATTGATATGGCTTCATTCAATTTGGCTAGGTTTGATCTTTTTCCCTCTCCTATCTCCCTCTGTAATGTAATGACCATTGGGCAAAACAATTTATTTGATTTGACATCCCTGTTCCAGTAAGTAAAACACTGTCATTGCTTTTTTCCTTTGGACAGCTGAAAAGAAAGATATTTAATCTTATGAAAAAGTGTCACATCAGTGACTTTGGGATCAGTCGGCTGCATGAAGCTCTTAGGACTGTATTAAAAGCATGAACAAATGAGAACATAAGCACATTCAAAACACAAAGGAGGTCACCTACACTGCAGCACTATACACAAGTCAGGATCTGTAGAACTCAGCCATAATAATCTTTCTTAACTCCTAAGCCCTAACTGGGCTCCCCAGTTAAAGAAGAAAAGGGAAATGCTGTAGAGGGTACAGCAAAGGGCTACAAAGATGATAAAGGCATTAGAATATCTCTCTGATGAGGGAGGGCTGAGGGACTTGGGTCTGGAGGAGACTGAGCAGTGACCTGATCAATGCCTATAAATACTTGAAAGATGGGTGTCAGGAGGATGGGGCCAGGACTTTTTCAGTGGTGTCCACTGACAGGAAAACAGGTAATGGGCACCAACTTGAACACAGGAAATTCCATCTAAACTGAGGAGGAACCTCTTTCCTGTGAGGGTGACTGAGCCCTGGAACAGGCTGCTCAGGTAGGTTGTGGAGTCTCCATCTCTGGAGACACTGAAAACCCGTCTGGACATGTTCCTGTCCAACCTGTTCTAGGTGGATCTGCTTTGGCAGGGGCGTTGGACTAGATGATCTCCAGAGGTCCCTTCCAACCCCATATCGTTCTGTGATTCTGTGATTCAATGAACTCTTGTCACAGGAGGTACTTTGTACATAAGTTCCCTGTTGGTCTCCTAAGAAACCAGGTGTTATAATGGAAGTTGTGCTGGCAGTTACCAGATTTGTCATAGAATCCAGATCAGATGCATGACCCCAGTTTTTCCCTGGATTCTTATTAGATGTAACACCAGCAAAAGCCCAAGAACCTGCCACTGATCATGTAATCTACTTCTCTGAGAATGACCTAAGCACTGGGAAAACCACGGTTTTGGTTAAGCTGTTCCAGCTCTGAAGGAAGGTCTCACCGACATTATATACTGCAATTAAATGTTCCAGATATCAACAGGATTTTTAATGCTTATTTCAACGTGAGCATGATTAAGCATGGGACTATCAACATTTGTTCCCAGCAAAATCTATGACAAAAGGAAGACGTATCCAAGTGGAAAGAAAAGCAAGCCCTGCTGCCCTGCAGAAAAGACAGCAAATTTGACTTCAACCATTTTATGAGATCTCCTTCTGTCATAACCACAACAATATTGGTGGACAGTGTTTCTTTGGATTGAAGACTACTATACCTTTGGTGGTTTCCCTTCTGTCACTGGGCGAACCTTAAAGAAAAGCTGGAGAGAGGAACTAGTCAGAAACCCCAGCTCACAGTAGCAGCAATAGACACTACAAAAACAAAGATAATCTAAGACCTTTCTGGAGTTTTGACTGGATTTCTACTGTATGACGTTCAGGTGCATATTGCAGTGATACTCTTTGCATTTATTTCATAGCTCTCCTTCTCAACCTTTCTTGTTGTTTTCCCTCCATATTCAGCCATCTACTTTTCAGGAGAAGAACAAGTCTCTTCCCTTTCATCATATATAAAATGAAGCAAAGTTAGTGTTGGCTTTGTCAGGTAGTCACTGTGGTTGTGTATCACATGCCTCTTTCACATCTCTTTGTGCAGGACAAGTCTATTTTTCAATAGTATGAGTCAGTATTGGAGAACAAGAGTTCTGAGTGACAAGAGAAAGATGGGAACAGGAGGAGAAATAGTGTCTGCACATTGGACTTAACAGTGTCTGTACACAGGTAACCACAGGGCACATGATACGATAGCCAGTCTCATGCCTCCCACCCACTAAGCCCAAACTCTCCCACCTCTTATTCTTACTTCAACCTCTTACCACAACCCCCAGTCCCAAGCACCATCACTTTGCACATATTTGAGGACAGTGGAATAATTGTTCTGAAACAAAATCACTTTTATTTGGAGCAATTTGTCTGCTCTGTGGAGAACAATCATATTGCAAGAATGGTAAAATTATTCTGTTACTTAGTGACGACAGTCTCTTTCCCATGCAATAATCCCTGACTTGTTCCTGATGGTGACTGCCCCACACAGAAGTGACTCCAAGTGGTTTATATGAAGACAGGTCTGTGAAACTGGCTCAGAGTGCTCTCGAGTAAACAGATTAAACTCTCAATTAAACTTTTTCACAGTAAGGGTAATAGAACACTGGAACCGGCTGTCCAGAGAGGTTGTGGAGTCTCCTTCTCTGGAGACATTCAAAACTCATCTGGACGTGTTCCTGTGTGACCTGATATAGGTGTTCCTGCTCTGGCAGGGGGATTGGACTAGATGATCTTTCAAGGTCCCTTCTAATCCCTGATATTCTGTGATTCTGTGATTCATGAAGGACTTGCATTAAGACAATTTTGTGCAAACAAAACTGAACCGAACTGAGCAAGCAACAGGTTCAGCCCCAACAGGATGAGCACTGGTGTAGAACTCAGAAAATGGCAGAATACACTTGACTTTGACCATGCTTGACTTGTGACTCTGGTTAAGTCACTTCCTTCTTCTTGGTCTCATTTCCTAATATGTAAAACAAGGATACTCTCAATAGTGGTCAATGATTAGATTCATCAGAACCTTAAGATTTTTATAACGCACATAACTGAATATTAGATAAAAAATAATTCCCGCGAGAGAATGTTTTTTCCTGACTCAAGCTGGTGATCGGGTTATGACCTGAAGCGTGTGGACTGATATCCCTTGTAATTTTATCCTACCTACTGTAACTGCAGAAGCTTTTTTTACAGTATTCATATGTGTCCAATCCTTTTTTTAGAATCTTGCTAAGCTAGTTACCTCAATAATTCACTTTACATTTACTCAGATTCTGATACAGGTGAAGATTGATAATATTCAGGACTGGTTCTGAAGATCAGCTTCTTGGTGCTTCAGAATTCACAAAGAGCATTACCTCAAGGTTATTAGTCATGGCTTTTTGGAAAATGTTGTGATTACACAGAATAAAATGAGGAAATTAAATAGCATCCCAAGTTTATCAGTGTTCCTTCTGTATAATGCAGTACCTTGTTTATAAAGTAATACAAATGAACACACATCTATTAACAAAATTAATGATGAACAATTACTGCAATTTCTCCTTGCTTGGAAAATACCTCTCACAAATAAATTGGGTTAACAGCAGTTTGCTGATTGATTTTATCTCGCAAACAAGACAATGAACAATGTTAATTAATTCACTTCAGTAACATTAAGATTGTGGTATAAGAAGCAATATAAATTTTTGGGCTGTTATGGGGAGTGGGTGTAAGCAAACAAAAGCGAGAGGAGCTTTTTGTACTAGACAGGTTTTCATTTCTGAGGGTTGTAGTTGTGGCATTGTAAAAATGGCTTAGTTAGACGCAAGCTACTTGCTCTTCTGAGGAATCTGTAAAGCACTTAATGCATTGGTGAATTGAAGCTAAATAGAGTAATGAAAATATTTATGACTGATATGAAAAGACCAGTGTCTTCAATCACAGAAATATGCAAGATATGCAGGGAGAAATGTCCAAGAGAAAGGTCTACATGAGCACTTACAGCCAGCTGTTTTATGGTTAGGTCTGGCCTTTGATTGTTAGCACAACGTCCAGGAGAACACCTCTTCTCGTAGGTTCATCCACCACCTATGTCAATAAGTTACAATCAATGCTCTGCATTGGGCAACTCATCACTGATAGACTGCAGATTAACAAATTGATTAGAAATACTTGCTTTGTGATTGTTTTACTAAAACAACTTTGCACTATTTTTCTAAAGTACATACAAATACAGAGATTGCAAGTGTATGTTACTGTGACCAAAAATTGGTCTCAAAGGTGATGTTGTGACCAAAAATCATTTTTAAACTCATAAATGATAGTTATAAGGCAGCTCAGATTTTTAAAGTAGCCTAAGAACAAAAATAATATATACCATGTGCTGTGACTAATTGTAATGGCCTACAGGAAAACCAAATGCTAAACAGAAAAATATTAATTAGGTAAAATTGGGAGAAAAGCTATAAACCCCCCATATTCTCATATTTGGACATTTCTTATTACGAGGATTATTTGATTAAGATTTTTCCTTCTTTTGAAGAGGTGTTAGATTTTGCTGTCTAAAGCCCAGCATGTTCTCTGGAATTCCTTGTTAATAGACCAGACCACTTGCTAAAACCCATTTCAGTATCATCTCCAAACTGATTTTCTGGAATGCTGAGTAATTCCAGCTCCCCTAAACTGTATTTTCTCCCCCACTACAAGTGGATGCCTGCCTCAGAGCGGGGAGACTTACACAAGTAACCTCTGGTCCACTGTAACTGTAAAGGAATGAACTTTGAAAGGAAAATTACTCAGTTGGAATTTAAAATCCGCCTAACAGACGTTCAGTGCTTTCTCACAAATTGCTAAGTACAATCTCCTGCTCAAAATCTATGTTGCCATTCCAGTGTCACTTTATACTTTTGTCTGTAGGAATGAGCCCTGCAGCCTGAAACCAGAGTTGACTAAGCCTTCCCAAGCCTACTGGCAAGATACTGGAGAAACTGAAATAACCACTCCTCCCAGAAAAAGACAAATTTGGCAGCACCTCAAAAGATCCTAGCTAAAAAAACCCCAACAAAACCAAAATGGAAAAAAAAGAAGCCTTGTATTGAAGAGGCTAAAACCAGAAAAGGTAAATATGTAGTTATCTATGTAATCTGTCCATCCATCTCTGCTCCTAATTGACTTTATTAAATGAAACCACTTTTTAAATGGGGTTTGATGAATGGGATTGAATACAGTGATTGCCTGTGAGAGCAGGAAGATGGACTCCACATTCCTTTCAGTGTGTTTCTATGACTACTGCTGTGATTTGAAATCAGACAGAGCAAGGCGGGCCTCCCTGGTGTGCCTGTTATCACAGTACTAGGTACCACCAAATATAATTATCTTCTGTTAAAAGGCATGGACTTTGTGACATATAAAGAGTAAATTATATTAATTTTAATAAAGGTTACGGGGAGAAAAACAGCAAGCTTTGATCATCATCATGAGAGTATTTTCTTAATCTATTTGTGCCAATATTTATTTCTGTATTTTTATCTTAATGTAATTGTTTGCTATGAAAAGCAACCTCTGTTAGAAATAAGTGTGCTTTAAGCTTACAAAAGGGCGAAAAGAAGCCACAAGTAGTTTCTTGGAAGAAGACACTGTATTTATAAAATCCCATTATTAATATCTTCACAATAGTAATTTCTTTATGGCACAAATGTCTCAACTTGTCCTTGTTTATTCTATCTTGTTGTGGCTTTGGCAGATATCTAGGGCTGATGGCTCTCTCTTCATTTTTGTTGGCAGTAAAACACAAGTATGAAAAGCCAACTATTATTATCTCTACAGACTGAACACACCTCAAAGGGGAATTAAGGACTCTTAAAGCCAATTGATTTTAGCTGGTTGTATTTGCATAAATGCTCTCCATTGTATGTAATCCTTGACCATTGTCTGACTCCCTAGGACCCAAATTAAGCCACCCACACACCATTTACTTGAAACAGGAATCTTTATTTTATGCTCTATTTTATGCTTTATGCTTGTGCAACTCGGCAGCAGGAAAACAAAGGGAAGAAGCTTCGGTACTGTTTCCCCTAAATGATGGCTCAAGCACCTGAGTGCACTGGGAGGTGGAACTGCACCTTGCAAAGGTCTGAGAACAAACTACATTGACACACAAACAGTGCAGAGCAAAGACTGTGAATTTGACAATTCAAGGTCTCTCTTGCATAGAGATAAACTCTGATAGAGTGGTCAATGGGGTGTTGTCACCTGACATCTCATGAAGGAAAACCCTTATTTTGTGCACAAACCTACTGTTGTTTTTCTCTTTTCTTCCTAGAGTCTAGAAAACCAAACCCATGAAACTGAGAAAGCAGAAAATATTATCATCTCTACAAACATCACATAATTTTACCCCTGCTGCAAGTTTCCTTTGTACCTCTCATTAAGAATTTTGTTCAAGGTGTGTGCCTCACTTCAAGCCATAATCCTTAAACTGGCACAATTTTAACCAAGAAGAATATTGGTCTTTTCAAAGAGGATCCCATTCTATAGCTATTGGAGTCACTGGTCTGGATCATGCTGCTTAATAATAATCGCTCTCTACAAATAGCTGAAAGGAGGTTGTAAAGAGATGGGGATCAGTCTCTTCTCCCAAATCACAGGCGGTAAGACAAGAGGCAATGTCCTCAAGATGTGCCAGGGGAGATTCAGATTGGATATCAGGAAAATTTATTACACTGAAAGGGTTATCAAGCATTGGAATGGGCTGCCCAGGGAAGTGGTTGAGGGACCATCTCTGGAGGGATTCAAAAGACGTTGAAATAGTGCTTAGTGACATAGTTTACTGATGAGTTGTTTTTTTGTCAGAGTTAGGTTGGTGGTTGGACTAGATATTCTTAAAGGTCCCTTCCAACCTAGACAATTCTATGATTCTATGCACATTCTATTACATCAATCCTGTAGCATGACATTTGTTTGGTAAGAGTCACTGTGCATAAAATTCATCTCCATGGAGAGTGTTTTTAGAGGAACATCCTTTAGATCACTTAAATTCTGTTTCTGTCCTCCAGTTATAGAAAGACTTGTGCCTCGGCCTCACATTAGGCCTCTGTGTGAGATGAATGTCATTCACTGCAATTTGTTGTTGTTATTGTTCAGTCCTGGGCTGTCTGCATAAAAGCTCCTACTTGATTAGTGTGTGCTTCCCAGCAGACAGAAAACACTCATTAAAAGGGATATTTTATTTGGAGAAATAACAGACCATGGTGTAACATAAATTTTCAAGCAGAACTCCCAATTGAATATATGCTGGTAATTATTTTCAAAAGCCAAACTAAACCCCAGTACTACATGGTAAAAAATTAGCTAGTTAAAGGCTTGGCTGTATCCTCTGCTGCTGCCACGCTGGACTGAATAGAGCAACAGCAGTGGACATAAGCAAGGGATCTGGCATTTCATTTGTTGCAAAATTATGTTTGATATAGCTTTATTGACTAACAAAATCTCTTAAACCCTGCAAATAGGGAAAAACAACAACCAACTACTTCAACATTAACAATATAGTAAGAAATTTCTGTGCATTTTTGTGGAATACATATTTGTAGTGCTTTTAAATATTTATAGTTATTAATATTCAATACAATCTCAATTTTAGGATCTATATGCCTTCTTGAAAAGGAGCATTGCTATATCTGAATAAGTATATACATGTAAGAGCAAAATATAATATCCAGCATCCCTTCTTTCTTTATCAAACAGAGGACACACACTTCCCACATACAATAGCTTAAACTATGAAAAATCTCAGCTCCTAAGAGAATGAAAGATATGCACTGGAAAATCTCCACAGAGTATGTGAGAGATGGCAGTGGCACTCCTTCCACCAGTACCTACAGGGCAGTGTTGGCCACTGGTTATTTATTCAGTGCTTTGGTATGATCTTTGTGGACTAAAGCACAGCTGTAGTATGTGTCTTCCCTCAGACTGTCCCTTTGCACCACCAGTGACATCACCACCTCAGTTTTACAGTGTTTTACTGAATAGCAGTCAGAATATTTAAGATGAATTAGATGTTCTCACTGGAACAGATTTACCTCAAGTGTAACTGTGCAAGAGTCAGTAAAGTAAAATGACGAAAAAGCTTGGTCTGTTGAGTTTATGGATTAAATCTGATGTATACAAATTGCAAGCCATATTCTGTCTTTGGACACATAGATACAACATGCATTGTGCCTAGTGAAAGCCATAAATGTACATCTGTTACTAGAAAATGGCTCAAAATACTGTAACTCATTAGCTCAACACAAACTTAATTGTCCCTGATCTGCAGTGTCCTGAGCTCCAACCTTAGGAATAGCTGCTGATCCCTTGTGTGAGGTAGGCAACTCATTTGGCCTCCTGTACTTCAGTAAAATCCTGCTAAAATCTCTGAGTATGGAATCTGCAGGGAAAAAAAAAAACCAAATCACTGACACTGAATTAATATTTTCTTTGTAAGTAACTTTCACTGTTGATATAAACACACCACATTATGTTTGAAGAGGGGCTGCAGAAAGACCTGAATAGATCCGAAAAATACATGACACTGGCAGGAAGATACATTAAGAAAAGTTCTGGCTTTTTTGTTCATGTTTGTTTGATTCTAATGCTATACCATGAAACAAGGTTTTGTAATTTAGGAGGTTTTACCATCTGGTCTTTTGTTACATGCTACTCAGATTTCTCAGATAATTAATTATAGAGACTGTTCATGACAAAGCAGGTTTGTCTGCAAGGAAATGGAGCATATTGGAGAAATATAAGGAGAACGAAGCATTCACCACTTAATGAATTGCCTTGGTGTGCTTAAAAAAGAACTAGCACATATCAGTGTATAATCTGCCATTTCTGCCTCAGCTTTTTCATCTTGTCACAAGGAAGAGGTCTTCGGTAGTGCTTTAAAAACATTTTGAGTCTCTCACCCTGTTTCTGTAACCTACATCACCTTACATCTGCTACACGGATCAGAAGAAGGTGTCTACACTGCACCAAGAAAGCAATCAAGAGGGTTGTAAGGTAAGCACAGGAGGGAACTGCAGCTCTGAGTACTGGTCTGGGAGCCCTCGTGGGGTTCTAAGGCTCTTTGTGACAAGGTGGTCAAGCTCTCTGGCTCTGGATATGCCACTTCATTTTTCTGTCACAGTAATTGCACTAATATAAGCTAGCACTTCAGAAGTTGTGTCAGCTCATCAAACCAGAGAAAAGTAGCTGGTAAGAGCCCAGAGCTTGGTTGGAGCCAGAACAAATAAAGTTTATCCACCTTGGGTCTAGAAGCAGCCCCTTCCCCAGGGCACTAGATCTGGAGAGCAGTGAGATATGTACTGGGCTTTTTCTTGGAAACAAAGTGAGACAAAGGGAGTGAGCCTTGATAAAGGGAGTGCATTAAAGTAACTAACCCCCACTGCAGAGCAGTATAGCAGTTCCCGTGTCTGTTTCTGTGAGTATTGAAGAAGTTCAGTAGGAACTCTTGATATCAAGCTAAGGAAACAGGTAGGTTTGGCATACATTAGCATCCAAAGTGTTAAATCTGCTTTTCTCAAAGTATTAGAAATACTAAATCTTCAAGTGCCAGTGAAAGGCCAAATACCTGACAATCACTGTTAAAATTAACAATTTCGGTTAGTTTATTTTTACAATTGTACATAATACATGTCACAGCAGGTATTTATACATGGTTTTTACAAGCATATCTTGATATTTCTTACCAGATTGCTGGCTTTCTAGTTTGAGCAAATGGGATTTTTTTTCCAGGCTGAGAACTGACATGCCCAACTGCTCCCTCCCTCCAAACAATATGAGTTTGAAGTTAAAAGAGAAGCCATGTGGTAATAAAAGGCCCTTTGCATCACATGCATATCTCCTGCTTGTACCAATGGGAGTTCCTTCCTGATGGGAGTGCAGGGGGTAGTGTATAGCCAAGGCTACAATATCAAATGATACATAAGCTGAGTACCGGCAATGGAAATAACACAGTTCACGATCCATCTCTTAGTAGTCTGAGCATCACATTCTATGTCTGAACACTGTTGATGTTTTATAGAGCTAAAGTCATGCTTAGACAAATACAGGAGTCCTATCTAACCTAGGTAGTTACTTTTAGAAATATTGCAACTTTTACCATATTGAAAGGTGTTGTGTTTTGCTTAGTTAAAACATTACATTGGAGTATTTTTCCCTTGATAGCCCTGCATAATCTGAATCTGTATTTTCCTAGTTAATATTCTTCTATTTCACCATATTCTCTAACAAAGAAGGATTTAATACAAATAAAGAAAAAAGAATACTGCATTATTTTTATAAAATAAAAATGAAGAATTCTTGCTGATTCCTGTCATCAGGAACCTGATAATGAGGATATGAGTAAGCATTTTGTTATTCATTTTAATGAAGTGATGAATGTAGAAAATGAGAACAGAAGTACTTAGTGGATGTTATGGAAATAATTAAGAAAGAAAGTACCAACCCCAAACGAAAACAAAAATAACTCTGGAGAGGAAAAGAAATTAATTTCAAGAATAACATAATGGTATGCCGGCCTGCTCTTACAGCAAACCATCAAGTTAATTTAATTCCACAAACCCCATTGCTCCAACAAAATGTTGTTTAAATCAATTCATTCTTTCATTATACCTCTTAAGAGCACCATGAAGTGATGAGAAATTACTGAGATGATTTTCATGTATCAGAATCCCTTCAGTTTTTCTTCGTTTTCTATCCTGACATGGGATTAATGTGCTGTATTTGCATGCTAAAATAGTATATTTAATTGTAAAAGTGGTGTTGTTAAATTACCTTGCAATGAGTTTCTTTTAAATGGTTCATTAAAGGTTTTAAAATAGCTTGTTGCACAATTGCATCTCTGCTCTGCTTTGATGTATTACATCTTCAACCAAGAGCTGCAACGTAGGAAACCTTTACTTGTTATGCTGTTTGCCCTTTCAACAACAGCTAAAAGCAGTTTCAGGCTCACAGGATCAGATTCAGATAATGACAACCCTTGAGCAGAAATACACCCTTCTCCAGAATTGCATAATAATGGTACAAAACTATTGGGTGTGTGTACATGTATGCTATTACTTGGACTCCAGATTACTTAAAATGTTCTTCTATGTGATTCTCTGTCCCCTGGTAGAGGCTGACTCGCATGCTGTAGCACACAGTCAAGTCTTCACATAATACAGATCTCATTAATATCATAGAATCATAGAATGGCTTGGGTTGGAAGGATCCTTAAAGATCACCTAGTTCCAACCCTGCTGCCATGGGCAGAGCAACCCCCCACTAGACCAGGTTGATCAAAACCATGTCCCTTCCCTTCCCTTCCCTTCCCTTCCCTTCCCTTCCCTAGGATAAAGTATATGTAGATCTCTTCTGTGGAAAAACAAGGCACTGCAAGTCTTCAGACTGGCAAAGGCCATGTTGAAGTGTGTGCTTTGGTCTTGAAACACCAGATATTAAGAGTTATGAGAGGATACATGATTTAGGCCCTGAAAATATATGAACTTTTTTGTGAAAGGGAATAATTCTGTTGCATCAAATCACTACCATTAATGTACACAAAACTACATTTTTCCTCTTCATGTTTATGTATATACACATGTATAAAATCAAATTTACAGAATCACATAATTGTTTAGGTTGGAAGGGACCTCTTTAGATCATCTACTCCAACCTTCCTGCTCAAACAGGGTTGGCTACAGCAGATTATTCAGACCACTTGGGTTCTGAATGTCACCAAGGACGGGGGTGCCACAGACTCTTGGGGAACATTGATTAGATTCAGCTGAAACTTCTCTTCTGCAGACTGAAGTGTCTCAGCCCCTTTCCTTCTATGAAAGATCCTCCAGTCCCTTACTCATTTCTGAGGCTGTGTGTTGAACTCACTCCAGTAAATCCATATTTGTTTTGTACTGGGGAACCCAGAACTGGACCCAGCACTCCAGGTGTGAAAGGAAACCTGAGGAGTGGAGCAGAGCATGGCAGACTATCACCAGGAGCCACAAGAGTGAGCTACAGCAGCAAAGCCACTCAAGAACAAGGTTCCCCAGGCGTCTTTATCCATATTCTCTCTGGTTACAACACACTTATCTATAAATGGTGGATAAAGGTTTTCCTCTACATTTAAGAGGGCAGAATTCAGGTTTCACTTTCAGTTTCACTTGCGTACTTCCTGTTTTAGAAAATATAACCTGAAGGCTGTTGCAAAAATACAAATTTTAAACCTGGTCTTTATTCATATCTTTGTTGACAATGTTCATATCAATATACTTGGAAACACAATGAAAGCATTACTCTTGAGGTCAATGGGAATTAACACTAAAATAGTTTTGAAGAGTCAAGTATAGCTTGTAGTCCTATTTTGAGTCCTTTTTATGGCTTTTCAGTGAATCCTTCACAAATATGCACAAATAGTTGTCTAAATTTAGGTCAGCTATATGCTTGTGTGCTGAAATGTTGCTTTTCTCTCTGACGACATGGAGGAATATCATCCCTTAGGGCAGAATACTGTATCATTAAACTTATCTATGCTATTACTCCTCTATTATCACTTTTGTGTACATGCATTTTCAAACAAAAATGGTACAGAGAAAAAAAAACATTTAAAAAACCAGTAGTATCAAGGCTAATATCTACTGATATTGTTACTAATTAACTGTACAATTCTTCCCTGTCATTACCTGGCATATCACAGAATATCAGGGATTGGAAGGGACCTTGAAAGATCATCTAATTCAATCCCCCTGCCAGAGCATGGGCAGACTAACATGGGGATAAGGGAAGAAGGGAAAGTTTCCCTGGTATACTAAAAGTAGAGACCACTGTGGATGGCTGTGAGTTATCTTGCAAATCTTGGAATTACCCTGGAACTGTTCAGGTACTGTCTCAGGCCCTGTGAATGTTCAAGTTGCACTCTTTTCATGCCATTGTTTCACTTGCTTTCTGTATTTCACACTTTGCCCACATGTATGCTTAATGCTAGACAACAAAAGGTACTTTTTAGTTTTGTGAACGATTATTCCAGCTTTAAATCATACATAAGCTTTACATAGTAATATTCAAATAAGAAAGCACCATTACACTATTATTCCTATATATAGATCTTTATCACCAAAAGGACAGTTTCTGCTTTCATAGGATGAAAGTATCACAGCCCTTCTTGGGTGCAAATGGATGTGCCATAGGCTTGACTGCCTGAAGATATATTGTCAAATATTGTTTTTCTATTATTTATTTGTTTACTATTATAGACAGGTCATATGTGTTTGACACTAGCATCAGTGGAAGAGGTAGTTTTACTTCCTAGACCCAGAATACATTTTTGCAGCACAAAAAACAGATCTCATATATTGGTTTGGGGGTCTCGTGTTTTCTCAGTCTACTGGCACAGCCTACGTAGCATATATCTATGGTCTATGTGTAGACAGTAAAAGTTCTTAAAGGTGTGTCTGAGAAAAATTTCTATGTAATACCCGTAATTTTACCGAGAGATGCTTTTGTTGTTAGTACACAATGCAGAATGATTTTTGGTTATTTTTATTTCCTGTCATTATGGCAGGAAGAGTTTTAGTCTGAGCCTTTTAAAATAGACTCCGTTTGTTTCTGATGCAAGTATTCAATGGCTCTCTGATGAGTTCAGTAAAATAATTTAACAAATAGAAAAATATTTTCCTCTATCTATCCCCTCTTTTTTGACAACGGATGTGCTTTGCTAATCTCAAAACATCTCGGTAAGTACTCTCATTTCCTTTCCTCTTTTACACAAAAGCAGGCACCAGTCTCAACTTTATTATTTAGTAATATCATTGTCTCAAATCTTACGACTTTCCAAGCCCTGCTGATGTTACCAGAAACAGGCTGTGCTATTCTGTAGGGTTTTTCCTTGTTTTCAAGTACTAGCTTAGTTGCTCCATTCTGGGCTGGATGGCAAATGAAGTGTTAGAAGATGGCGTATGTAAATCATGGATCTAATTTCTAGGTGTGCCAGCAGAAGCAGACACTCAAGGATCATTGTCTGACATATACACTGCACACTCATTTTGAGAAATAGTAACTATGGAATGGTAGAGATAAACTGAGAATATATTTCACTACTTTTTTTCCCTAATATTTCCCTTCCCTTCTGAAGGTTACAATGCAAAATACTTTTCACCAGCTAAAAATAATAGACTCTTCAGCTAATTAAGCTGCAACTATTCTGCAGCTTGAAATATTTGATGGGGTTAATATTGAACTGAAAAGTCACAGTTTTCATTCTCCACTCCTGGTTGCTACAGCATCCTTTGGTCTACACAATGTCTACTTTCTGTGTGGAGGAATGCCACCAAGTCTTCCTCCTGGTCGGGTCACAAACTTGGCCTGTGTCATCTTAGAAAATTATTTTTCACATTTTTATTTCCTGATCTAAATAATCAGTTCTTCCCTCATAAAATAGGGGATGGATCTTAATTTGTGAAACATTGCAGTCATGTCTCAGCTGGGTAGGAGGGTTAAGCTGATAAATCAGCCTCAAATACCTTTTAAGGATACAGTTGCCAAGAAAGCAACTTTCAGTGTTCCCAGGACTAGACTCAAAAATAGCAAACGTCTGCTGATGACTCCCACACCCAAAGTAACAGAAAGAAAAACTCTTCCTTGTTTGGAACGTTTGGAACGTCTCCGGGAACTACTTGCATTACTACCCTTACTTTAGGGCTGTGGGCTTTCCTGGTGACTCTATCTTGAAAATCAGATTTTCTTTTATTCCAGGACCGGGTACTTAAATAGCAAATGTCTGCAGATAATTCCCACACTCAAAGTGACAGCAAGAACAACTGCTCCTTGTTTGGAACTTGTGTTGCTGCACCTACTTTGGAGCTGCAGGTATTCGTGGCCACTCTATCCTCAAAAGTACTTTTTTTAACTTTTCCCAGGACAGGGCTCAAAAATAGCAAATGTCTGCAGATGACTCCCACACCAAAAGTGACAACAATAACAGTGCTTCTTTCTTTGGAACATCTCTGGGAAGTTCTTTCATTGCCAGCCCTACTTTTGGGCTGCGGGATTTTCAGGCAACTATATCCTCAAAAGCACTTTTTCTTTTTTCCCAGGGTGGAGCTCAAGAATAGCAAATGTCTGGAGATGACTCCCACACCCAAAGTGACAGCAAGAACAACTCTTCCTTGTTTGGAACAACTCTGGGAAGTATTTTGAGTGAGCACAAAAATAACAAATGTCTGCAGATCACTCACGCACCCAAAGTGACAGCAAGCACAAGTCTTCCTTACTTGCAACCTCTCTGAGAACTACTTACATTGCCACTCCTTACTTTGGGGCTGCGGGCTTTCCTGGTAACTCTACCTTGAAAAGCACCTTTTTTAATTTTCCCAGGACTGAGCACTGCAATAGCAAATGTCTGCAGATGACACCATCACACAAAGTGACAGCAGGAACAACTGTTTCTTTTTTTGGAACATTTCTGGGAACTACTTGCATTACCACATTCATTTTGGGTCTGCAGACTTTCCTGGTGGCTCTATCCTAAAAAGCAGCTTTTTCATTTTCCTAGGACTGGGCTCAAAAATAGCAAATGTCTGCAGATGACTCCCACACCTGAAGTGACAGCAAGAACAACTCTTCCTTTTTTGGAAGATCTCTGGGAACTATGTTCACCAGGTAGAAAACCAGGAAACTTCTGTAGGTGACTCCTACACTCATAGTGACAACAGGAACAACTGATCCTTGTTTGGAACATCTCTGGGAACTATTTGCATCGCTGCACCTACTTTGGGGATTTCCTGGTGACTCTATCCTCAAAAGCATCTTTTTTCATTTTTCCCAGTACTGGGTTGAAAAAAAATCAAATGTCTGCAGATGACTCCCACATCTGAAGTGACCACAAGAACAACTGTTCCTTGTTTGGGACATCTCTGGGAACTACATGCACTGCCACCCCTACACTGGGGTTGCAGACTTTCCTGGCCACTTTATACCCAAAAGTACCTTTTTTTTTTTTTTTTTCACTTTTTCCACGACAAGGCTCAAAATAGCAAACATCTGCAGATAGCTCCCACACCCAAAGTGACAGCAAAAACAACTGTTCCTTTTTTGGAACATCTCTGGGAACTAGTTGCATGCCACCCTTACTTTTGGGCTTCAGACTTTCCTGGCAACTATATCCTCAAAATATCCTCAAAAGCACCTTTTTTTTTGCTTTTCCCAGGACTGGGCTCAAAAATAGCAAACGTCTGGAGATGACTGCCACACCCAACGTGACAGCAAGAATAGCTGTTCCTTGTTTGGAACATCTCTTGGAACTACTTGCATTGCCACCCTTACTTTGGGTCTGTAGGGCTTTCCTGACTACAACTTACTGAAATTACTGGTGGAGTATAGAGCACATTTCACAGGAAGGACTGAATTGGTTTTTCCTAGGAGCGACGCAACAATTATGTTATGGTAATGGCAGTCATTATCAGGCTTCAGGCCACTAAAATTAGTGCATTAAATTTCCAACATTCTTCTCTACCTACCATTACCTATAGCCCAGTGCATGTCTAGTTAGCTTTAGAAGTCTCTCTCTTCCCTCCCTCCCCACTGCCTGGGGGAAAGGCAGGGATGAAGAAGCTATCTGTAACTTCCGTTAGATCTTCAGACCAGGAACAGGACCACTGAGAGTCACAGCTTTCTATTCTTGCCAGCTCATCCCAAATTGGTAGGACAGAAAAGGTGGGGGATGGAGTTGGCTCTGGGAGAAAAAATGAGAGTAAAATGAAGAGGAATGAGATTTGCCATATATTCAAGTGTAAATCTGATTAGTTTGAGAAAAGACAAAATATATATTTACAAGGAAATGAAGAACAGAAAATAGACATTTTAAGCAGTAGATATTGTAATTAGTTTTTTCTCAATTAGGCTGAGAGTGCAGTGTTGCATATCTCCTCCTCTTGCTGCCTGCCTAGAAGAAAAGCAAACGCTGAGTTAAAAAGAATTCCCTTCTCCCCCAAACCAAATCAGATAGTCTACTGAAAAAAATCCTCCCAAATTTGCTGCCAATGTCCTCAGCCAGAACTAGCTACTTTGTCCTCTCATTTTACCAGGTCACACCTCATAGGTTTCTCCTGTACGTTCTCAGCTCTACAAGCCATAAAAATTGGATCAGCCTGTCCCCAGAAGTCTCAATCTCCATTATACTCTGCCCTTTGAGCCTCTCCACAGACAATCCTAGATGCTTTTTGTTTCTCGTAGATTGCTGACTCCCAGAGCTCACCCCAACCTGTACTGCCCACAGCCACCTACCAGCCTCACACAGCCCAACAGCCACCCCAGCACTTTACAGACTGAATTTCTGCCCTGTGAGTTTTCTCCTTTTCACTCCATCCTTTCCACCTGGGGAGGGCAGATGATTGCAGTGCAGCTGCTCAGCATCATTCTTTCACTAACCAGATCTATTTTGCAGCAGACAAAAAATGTCTCATAGTAATAGAGCCAAAGCATGCCACAAAGACCCTGTTTTTCTGCTCCTTTTCTAGCTTTCATGTCCCTGCTTCCTAGACCTCATGTTTCATGCTGCTTGATGTTTACCAGGCTGATACTGTCTGGGTCTCTGGCATTTGCCAGTTCAGCCGTCGACTCAGTAATGTGCTCCAAGAAAAATCCGACCTCTGTCTTTAGCTGAGCTTTTCACTTCATCTCTTCCTGTTCCCTTCCCTGTTCCCATGCCTCCCAACCCCACCTTGCTGGCATGTTCCATGTCATAAAAGTGTGCTTTGAAGGAACAATGGCTATTGTGTAATTCCAAGGTTCATTTTTTGGTATCAGTATCAAAACCTGACAGGTGGCTGTCAGTGAGACCATCGGCAACTCTTAGCAGTGCATCACAGAGCTCTTCTTTTTATTAATTCACTGCACTCCAAATCATAACAAAAATGTCGCTGCAACTACACAATATCACAAGTAAGTAGGTCACAGCACCACCTGTATGTGTTTGTGTTCTATGAAGAATTACCTCTCAACAAATGATTCACTTGGACAGGTTTACAAGGCACCAGAAGCATTATCTCTTGAAGTTCTCATTCAGATTTGTGACAGCATCTATGAATAGCTTAGTCAGGCTCAATTTGGCTCAATAAAGTTTGTATATGCACATGATGTTCAGAAAATGTGAAGCAAAACCCAGTCTTGCAATTCCACAGACTTCAGACTGTGAAAGCATTTCTGTTTTCAGGATCTCTTTGGAAGCAAACTTCAGCCCTTGACTTAGGGAGGATGGAAGAAGAAATTGGCCTGTCAAGATCTGGAATGAGAACTAAGATACTGCTGAAACAACATCACAGCCCAGCTCTCAGCTGGCTCCCAGTTCATAGCCCAGCTCTCAGCTGGCTCCAATGGTTATTTTTCCATTTTTCCAGTAGGGGCTTTTAGTAGAGAAAGTCCCAGACAATGAAGCTTATCTCTCTCTCTTTTTTTTTCCCCTTCACTGAAGATATTAATTATTTTAAAAGCTTTTGCAGGAGTCTAAAATATTATTTAGTGTTTTTCTATATATGTGAACATAGAATACAATGGAATAATTTTCTCCTATTGAATGAATTGCAACTGCATTAAAATAAAGCAATTCAATTCAAAGTTATGTGTGCATAGCCACTTACTGCAAACTGTTTTTTCACCTGTTTCAGATCATCAATGATTTGCTTATGCAACTGGACATGCATAAGTCTATGGGGCCAGATGGGATTCACCCAAAAGTTCTCAGGGAGCTGGCAGGAGAGCTCACCAAGCCTCTCTCCATTATCTATCAACAATCCTGGTCAACAGGAGAGGTGCCGGATGACTGGAGGGTGGCCAATGTGACACCCATCTATAAGAAGGGCCGGAAGGAGGATCCTGGAAACTATAGGCCTGTCAGCCTGACCTCGGTACCGGGAAAGATCATGGAGAAGATCATCCTGAGTGAGCTCTCAAGGCAAGTGCAGGGCAGCCGAGGGATCAGGGCCAGCCAGCATGGGTTTATGAAAGGGAGGTCCTGCCTGACCAACTTGATCTCTTTCTATGACCATGTGACCCGCTTTCTCGATGAGGGGAAGGCTGTGGATGTTGTCTACCTGGACTTTG
>VXBJ01000751.1:38081-56057 GCA_013400055.1 Nycticryphes semicollaris | reverse complement strand
AGATTCTGTGATTCTTATTGCCATCTACAACTACCTGAAAGGAAACTGTAGAGAGGCAGGGATTGGCCTCTTCTCCCAAGGGAATAACGACAGGACCAGAGGAAATGGTATGAAGCTGCGGCAGGGGAGGTTTAGATTAGATATTAGGAAGAATTACTTTACTGAAAGAGTGGTCAGGCACTGGAACAGCCTGCCCAGGGAGGTGGTGGAGTCAACATCCCTGGAGGTATTTAAGAAATGTGTAGACGTGGCTCTTCGGGGCATGCTCTAGTGGCCAAGATTATTGTGAGTGGGGTTGTGGGTGTGGGGTTTAGTTGGTGGGTGGCTTGTTTGTTTGTTTGTTTGTTTTTGTGTGTGGGGTTTTTGTGTGTGGTGTGTGTTGTGGTTTTTTTTTTTTTTTTGTTTTTTTTAATGTGGTTGGACTCGATGATCTCAAAGGTCCCTTCCAACCACTAAGATTCTGTGATTCTGTGATCCAAGATCTGTATAAGAAAGATGTACCATCTGGTGAGTAAGCTTCATCACATGTGCAGACTTCGTCAAGGATGCTCAGACAATTGCATATGGTTATAATAGGATATTCTGTCAGCTTGTGGCCTTAAAAATTTCTGGCATTTTCTGCCTCCTTCCTGTCTAGTATTCCCCATAGCACAAGAAATGGACATGTTAGATCACACTTTTACAAGAAGGGACAAATTATTTCTTTTCCTAGATTGAAAGCAGGTACATGTGAAGGGACGGCACAGCTTATGTGTGAGCAAGGCACAGAGAATGAGAGCAGTTAAATGCATTCTCAGGACAGTTACTATTTTTTTTCTGCAAAGCAGCAGCTCTGCAGCTGATGATGGGTATGAACAGAAAGTGCATGAATTTCCTGCCCACTGGCAGTGGCAGTGTTCTCTCCAGATGATGTGCAGGGATACAAATCAAATTAAGAGAGACCCTCTGAGGATGAAAGATTTCTATCATCTAGGATTTAGCTGATAGGCTGTAAAGTGCCTTTAAATCCTTTAAATCCACATACATGAAGGTGGGTACCAGGAAAGCTGAACTGGGAAAACACCATCAGGAGAACAGATAACTCAAAGCTGAGGAATTTAGCAGGAACCTTTCATATCAGAGTCTATAAATTAAATACAGGAGAAAGAAGGACAAACAACAACAAAAGAAAGTTAAGGCCAGTGGAGCAGGTGGGGATTGGGAGCTTGTATTTTTCAATGAGCTCTTGAAATGTTGGCTGCTCAGATAGATGCATTTAATTTGGTATGGACCTCCAGTCCCTACCAAAGGGAGAGACATGAAAAATTATCTGATGCAAATGTAATTGTACAGCTTTAGGAAAGGCAGGAAGCATACAAAACACCAACTTTTTGGCTTGCTCTTTCTTCTGTTTAACTAAAAGTTGAATGTATCAGATTAGCAACGCAATTTGTCTTTCAGTAATACAAATGAGGTATTTTTTTCTCTATGGGTTATCATTTTGGTTCTGATTCCTCTTTTGTGGCTACATAGTCAGATAGATAATTGTGAATATAATAATTTTATATTGCATAAAGTTGCTATATTTGTAACCAGAGGAAGAAAGCTTTTTAAGCTATACCACAGGTAGTAACAGGATAAACTTCATTCCTTGCTTTGACCCGAGGACAAAGACTTGAGTCTGTGCCATGACTGTATCTCTGGATTGGATGAAAAGGAATACCTCTCTCTGAATGAGTCCTAGGAATAAGACAGGCAGACGTGATTATATGTAGCAGAAAAGAGACCCTAAATAAACAGATGGACAAAGTCCATCCAGTTCGTGGCTTTGCTTCTGTAAGGAATATCAGACACTGCTTCTGCAGCAATGGACACACCTATCAGGCTGCTACTAGATCACCCAAACTACCATGGCTGCTCAGCTGGATTAACTTTCTTTCCTAATTTATTTAGGACCTATTAGGAACAGAATCCTATGATGAAGGGTTCAGACTCTGCTATTCTTTTATCTCTGCACTAACATTTTCAGGACAAATAATAGTCCTCCAGTGCTCATGTAGACTCGAGGCAGCAGACCATGAGTTACACTTGATAAAGGACAGCTCAAAGAGCAGAAGTTTACTAAAACTAGACGGGAATATTTGCTGTGATTTAGTGGTGGCTGTTTTTCTAAGGAGAATTCTTTTTCTTGGGGTTAATCCCAGGCGGTTTCATTAGCAGCAGAACAACTCTGAAAGTCACTTACTGTGATAGACCTGGTAAACAAAAATATGCATTTGTGAGTCAGGCATCCATCTCTATTAATTATAGTTTTTTAAGCACACTCCTTCTTGTGAAAAAGTGTTTTCAGCATTTCTCCAAATAAACCCATGGTCTGCTCCCTGCCTTCTCGTCCCGTACAGGCTCTCCAAATGGTGGTTAGCTGCCACTTCTGAGGTGCTGTCTTGTATCATACCATCCACAAGAAGCCTTAAGAGCCTGTCAAACTGGTATAAGGAAGAGATATTGAGAAAGGGAGACTGAAAGTGTAATAGCTTCACAGGGCATATCTGCCCATACTAGATGATACTGGGGATGCTCCATTCCTTTGCTGTACAGCTGGCTCAAGTGATTTGATCAGTCATTGCATTCCTTTATCAAAAGTTAATCTGCTTCCCAAGCTGACTGTCATTTGCAGCTAGGAAACTTCTAACTGCAGTACTCTGGCGCATGATACCATCTGAAAGAAATACTCTGCTGTAAATCAGAAGGAACTCAAACCTTCAACCTATATATGTAGCAGTTTGGGTGTCTGAGCGTTGCACCCTCCGTGCACTTCCTGCGTGGTGGAGGGGAATCTGAGGCAGCCAAAGCATTGACAGCAACCTCTGAACCACAACAGGTGTTCTGTGTGCTAATTCACCCAGCTCCTCTGTACAGCTGAATCTAGAACTGATATTCCTAGAACTGCTTGTAAGAAATCAGGCTTTTTGTGCAAACAGGTACGGTCAACTAGGTGACCAGTGTGGAGTGCCAGGCTCTCTGCTCCGCACACTTGCAGCTGCTTCCCTTTCTTCCAAGTGGCACCCAGCATGTAGCCATAAGAGCAACTGATTTTTTCCTATGATATAAAGAATCTTAGATAATTAGCATAGTTGGGAGAAAAATATGATTTACTGTATTTTTTTTTAAATGTAGATCTCACTTTAGTTATGCATTTCAATTTTATTTAAATTCATACGGAATTATGATGCAGTGTCCATTGTAACTTCCTGCTTTTGAAATGTCTCTACCCTCCTGAGTGCTAAAAATACAAGGAAAGAAACCCAGCCTAGCTTTACATACGTGCACGAGCCTTTTGTACAGTAAATTGCCATGTGTCATTTCTATACACTATATGCTCAAAACCCAAGGAATTTGTATGTTAAATTCGAATAATTGGACAAAATAAGATAATTCCTCTTTGCTGACAGAAATACATTAGCCACTAGAACACGTAACCATTCTTCAGTACAGAAATGTGTTCTTTAAAGCAGGGGTAATTGCAAAACAGCTAACCAGAAATGAAAATAGGTTCCAAAAACATCACATCTGATTGATGTACTTGACAAGTGGATAATAAAATTAGGTTCTGCTTAGAACAATTTGCAATAATTGATTTGTTTTTAACTTTGACCAAAATATGCAAAAATACAACATACTTTCACAGTTGCACTGTAATTGTTCATACTGCTAAGAAAACGAGAAAGGGGGAAATTGCCTATTAGACAGAGTTTTGTTATGAAAATAGGTCTATTAGACAGAGTTTCTTTATAAAAATGGCTAATTAGAAAATCTGAATAGGATATTTGAAATACCACATCCTCTACAATGCCCATGGACTCATTGCGTTGCATATCAAATACACATAATACCAGTGACTCCCAAGGACCTAATTGTATCCAGAATTTTACTGAAGCCTCTGATTTTATACCTGTCATCTACTGTGGGTAAAAATGACATACCACAGGATGGGACAAGGAGCAGTGCAGAAAACAGCAAGACATTTCTCACCGCATATGAAGAAATGCAGGAGTCTGTAGGCACTGAATTGGCTTAAAGAGGGACATAATTAACTTCTTCACAGCCAGGCTTGGTAATAGCAAGCAGCAGGATATGAAGGTGTGACTGGGCCCAAGAAACCACTTT
Source organism: Nycticryphes semicollaris (assembly GCA_013400055.1). Taxonomy (NCBI): domain Eukaryota; kingdom Metazoa; phylum Chordata; class Aves; order Charadriiformes; family Rostratulidae; genus Nycticryphes; species Nycticryphes semicollaris. The sequence goes on along the minus strand of VXBJ01000751.1, from coordinate 51,911 downwards.
GTTTCTTGCCATAAATAGGCAGCACAAAAAGTCAGAAACAGTAATGTGAATATCTAAGTTCAGTCAACTAATTTAAAAATGTAGGTTTTTTTGTCCTGGAGCAACTCATTAGCTTCAACCTAAACCTATTCCACTAAATCTTAGGAACGATTGAATGATTTCTTATTATGAAAACCTGTTATAATAAATGGACATTTTAATGGTCAAGAAGATTTAAAGAACAGTACCTTGCAGCAAAATCTTGTAAGAAGATGCACAAGCTTCCAATTACATGCTGTCTTGACCACTTCCATGTGTATTCAGTTGCTTAGCACCATTGTGTACCTTCACATTCTCAGCAGGAGAGTTCACAGTTCTCAGCAGAAACATTTCCCTGATTAGAAGAAATAAGAATTAGAAAAGTACAGATAAATGTTTTCAGGGTTTGCTAAAGGTTATAAAATGCTGGGGAATGACCCAATCCCCTTAACTCATAAAAGTAGGATTTATTTTGCAAGACAAAACATAGCTTTTTGAAGTTCTCTCCTTTTTCAAATGATAGCTTGCACAGAAAGAATGGCATGAACTATTTTCTGTAGAAGCTGTTAAGTTAGGACTATTAATGGGGCTTATAATTTATTCTGTATAAACATTTGGATAGAAGTAGATCCCGTGAATTATTACACTACACCAGGAGAGGACCTTGTTTTGTTTCATTTGATTGAATATCAGTCAATAGCTACTTCTGGTGCATCATCTTTCACCAGGTACTTGCCAGGTGTTCATTAAATAACAGTTTTATTTATTTATTTTCCTTGACAGGTTAAAAAATTAGTTCCTCTGAAGAAACCTTAAATCAAGGATTATAAACACATGTGGCATAGGCAATTATTCCTACACCTTTAGAAAACTCAGCCAATATGCATACAGAGTTGAATGCTGGAAAGGGAGAGCAGAAAGAAAGATCTGGATGCACACTCACGGAGACTGCTTACTTGCTATTCCAGTTTTAGAGACTTTGCTGAAATTCTCTGAGTAAAGATTGGAAAGCACTAAGTCCTGGGTCAATGGAAAAGAGGTAAGATCTTCAATCAGATCACAACATTACCTCTTTAGAAGTTTCAGTACATTTGAATCTGAATAATCTCTCCCTTACCAGGTGCATGTTCTGTATGATTCTTTGCAAGGAAGGAAACACTTTGAATAAGATGCTTTGGTTCGTCACTGATCTGAGCTTCATCTCGTTTTCAAACAGATCCTCACAAGGATTTGATCATCTCCCTAGCTTGCCTCTCTAATCTCCTAAATACAAAATACAGACATTTAAAATGCTGGGTCAGTGTCACTCTGGATTCAGAGAAAGGGAAATGGGACCTGTTCCAGCATCTGGTCTAAGCTGTGCTGGGTCCAGAAGAAACCAGATGAGGAAGAACAAGAGGGAGCAGCAACGTGTCCCTGGCTTTTTCTTGGCAGTGCTGTCTGCCACCAAAGGGCAGTCAATCCTTAAGACATCATCCCTTTCTGTTGGGTGCTTTAAATGCCTCTATGCCCAGGCTGGGAATCCTGCCGTCAGCCAGCCAGCTTTCCTCAGGAGCTAAATAAGCATCTTGCTTGCCTCAGTGGACTCCTCAGAGTCAGCAGGATGGCTGAAAGTCAGGCAGTCCTTCTGGTCATTTTTCTCATTGAAAGCCATAAGTATTTCAAACTCTGTCACCCACACCTACTTTCACAGAATCATAGAATGGTTTGGGTTGGAAGAGACCTTAAAGATCATCCAGTTCCAACCCTCCTACCCTGGACAGGGACACATCCCACTAAACCAGGTTGCTCAAAGCCACATCCAGCCTGGCCTTGAACACTTCCAGGGATGGGGAAGCCACAGATTCTCTGGACAACCTAGGCCAGCCTCTCATCACCTAAGAGCTAAGAATTTTTTCTTGAGATCTCATCTAAATCTCCCCTCTTTCAGCTTAAACCCAGAAATTTTAAAGATTTTTATTCCTCAGAAGTAGAATTAGCAAACAAGAAGAAGGAACTCTTCTTCAGTATGTACCATAAGTTTGGCCTTACAATTGGTCTCTGTGAGGGAACTGAAATATCCAGGTGTTCAGATGCCTGGACTCAGTTACTGTATGTCAAATAAAAGCAGAGGCTTTTCTGCATGTGGTTCTTAGGGCTCTGATCCAGAAATGCAAGCACTTAATTTTACATGTGTACATGTCATTTCCATTGACAGCTACAAAAAAAATTGTGTCTCTAAATATGCTGATGTGTTTTTCTGGCTTGCACTGTAAATTTCTGATTGAACAGTTGTGGCAGACTATCTTATCAAATGAAGGAGCAAAATGATTCTTGCAGAATGTAGTCCTATGTAGCACCAACTGACATTCAGACTAAAAATACTTTCCACAAATAATTCACTTCATAGAATTATTCAGGCTGAAAAAGAGCTTGAAGAGGCAATTGTAAACCTACCACTGAAAAGTCTGGCACTAAGCAATGTCTCTCAGCACCATGTCTACATGTCTTTTAATACCTCCAAGGATGGCGACTCAACCTTTCCCTGGGCAGCCTGTCCCAGTCATTAATAAACCTTTCTGAGAAGAAATTTTAATCTAAAATCTAATCCTAAATCTCCCCTGGTGCAGTTTGAGTGTCCTATCAGTTGTTACTCTGGAGAAGACACCAACCCTCCCTGGCTGCACCCTTCTTTCAGGTACTTGTAGGGAGCGAGGTCTCCCCTCAGCCTCCTTTTCTCCAGGCTGTACACTCTCAATCCCAGCTGCTCCTCACAAAACTTGTGCTCAGACCCTTCACCAGCTCCATTGCCCTTTTCTGGACATGGTCCAGCACTTCAATATCCCTCCTGTAGTGAGGGGCCCAAGACTGGCCACAGTATTTGAGACACTGGGGACCGTATAGTCTTATTTTAATACCTATCAACAGTAAGCAGATTAATGATTTTATTAGCACTATCTGCTCTATCTAAAAGGCAGAAAAAAATAACAGTATTCCATAACCCATGCTAATATTTTGCCCTAATGAGGCCATTAGAACAGTAAATGTTCATTCTAAGCTTTTGTTAAACAGAATTGTTGAAAGAGAAAACTTGCACTATGTTTCCTCTGGGATTTACAATATTGTAAGTGTCTATTTTTGTGTGTGGCTTTTTTGTTATTAGATGGCTTTTTCCTATCGCACAGATTTTACTTGTTTGCTATGAGGGAGAATGTGCCAAGCCCTGTACACAATATCTTGTAACAGAAGAAATCCTGCTTTTAATGAAGGTCATAGCAGATCCTGCACTGACTTAAAGTGGAGCTGGACCTGTTAAAGAATTACATGAGAATTTTGGGAGTTTGTTTCTAGATTTGCAGTTCTTGGTTGCATTAAATACTGCCAAGAAACTGCTGGAGTTGGGCTGAGTGGGCAGAAATGTAGCCTTAAGGTTCTGTCCTTTGCCTTTAATCTATGGTGTTGTGGTTGTTCCTGCATCCTGCCTGCATTGGCTCAGTCTGTATACATTTATTCGGGAATAAGTGGATAACAGTATATTTTCCATGAAAACTGGGGGTATAAGAAACAGCAGGAGCACAGAAGGAATATTACAAACAGAACTGAAGTGGATTGTTTAACAGCTAATTTGAGTCACCAACAGGACTTTTAGTTTGCATAACTGGAGGCATTATGCCATTGAACAGGGATGTACATGGAATGTTTAATTAGTTTTTGGGAATTTCAACACAGAGAAGGCACTGAGAGATATTTCAAGAGGCAGAATAAAAAATACCAGAGGTCAGGGATCAATTTAACAGGGTATCTATACACATATATGAAAAATTCACATGACAGGTTGACTAAATAGAAATATGTTAACAATCTAGCTGTTAGGAATGAAGAAGCTTGATTATCTAATTTGGAATCTAATGGTAAAATAAATTCCATTTAAACTCATATATGCTCTTCCTCTTTTCAATTTCACTTGAATCCTCTTATCTTTTAAGTACTTCTTGTACACTTAGTAAAGTTAGCAGAGTCTCCTTTAATGGCCGAGCCAAAAATGGGCATTGTTGCCACTTGTCTGAGCTGGGCAAATCTTTACTTAATTCCTCTCTGAAGCAGAGCAATACTTTAAAGGTAAAACATCTAGATTTGATTTAAAAATTTTCTATAGATGCAAAATTTACAAATCATATAATGTTCTTCCAGTGGTTGATTATTACCAATCTAAAAAGAAACAAAACACAAAAATAATTAAACCAAATATTTCCAGAAACAACCAATGGCCTTAATTAAATCTAGGACCATGAAGCTCTTCAGTTTTCATTTATATTTCCCATATGGATATATATTGACTGTAAGTCAGTGCTGAAGTCCTGTCATTAGTAAGGTAAGCAGAGAGAGCATCCTGAGACTTGCATTATAAGGAATATTTTTCAGTTTTTTAATTGCTTCTGCAGCTGTAAGTGTCACCTTTTCAGGACTCTGGATGTAGTTATTCTGTAGCAAGTCCATCACTCACAGCACAAAACTAATAAATCTATGTGCTAACCTGATTATAAGTCCAAGAATTAGAGTAGTTCTTTTAGTCACACCACCACAGCAAAGTTTGCCTTCCAGCTGGTTAACTCCCAGGAACCTGCACTGCTCCTTCCACTGTCACTGCTTCTCAGGTCAGGCTTGATTATTTTTTTAACCTTGAATGCATACATTTAGGTTTTACCATGTTGAGGAATATATTTGCTAGTCTCCAGCTTGCCAAGCTATCAACATCTTTCTGTGGTTTTGCTACATCATCCAGACTATCATTTCCCCAATTCTTGTACCATTTATACACTTTTATCAGGCATTGTCTCCTCCTGTGAAGTCATTTCCCACAGCGTTATACTGTACATAGGCAAGAAACTAGCCTGCTAGAAACTCATGTTGATTTGAAGCTACACTTGAGGGGGACCATGGCTAAGGAAGGTTTTGGTACACACAGCATTAAGGTGTGCTGATTTTTGTACCATCTGACTAACTAGTTGTGGTTGTTCCCCAGATCGCTGTTGGGAATCTACCTCACTGGTAGTTATCTACCAGACCCTATTCTTGCACATATAGCATGACCTTACACTTTCCTTAAGTCCTTTCCAGGAAGAAAAAATGTAAAGCACACAAGAAAAGAAAGCCACTATTTACTTCCATAACACTAGCATTTAGGTTTAACATTATTTGATGAATGCAAAGCAGGGTTCTGGAAATCCATTGTTCACTGCAGCCTCCTCTTCAGTGAGGGTGGGATTAATGGACATCCTTTTTGGACAAGTTGAGAGCCCTGCTGCTTGCATTTTCAATTATTCATATGGATCTTAGAAGTAAAGAGGGGTAAACTGGGCAAGGCTTTACTTGTAATTTTTAGTGCTGACAGTCTAACGGTTTTCACCAGCAATAAATTAACTTAGGGACAAAAAACCCCCTCAACAGTAGTGTAACTTTCAATATAAAAAGTTATAACATACTGCTCTTCAGTATTAAATTCTACCAGCGCAGCAGATGACAATAATAAAATGACAAAGTAAAATACACTTTCCACTTTTCAAGCACAAAGAAATCATTGATCAAACATAATACACACAGCAGAACAGAGAGCTGGGTTCCTTTTAAAAGTAAAGATTAGTTAAAAACATTTAAAAGTCTTTACACACAAAAAGCTCCTACAGGGTGGGCTCTCTGAATAACGATTCAAAACATTATCACAAAAGAATGTGATTCATTATTATGGCTTTTATCAAGATGACTTCTCACAGAGGTCCCCAAATGAATTCAACCTTGGGAGCTAATTCTCCTGCTGACAAGTGAGTTTGTGCTATTTGGACCTCCCGATCTCAAGTCTGAATGAGGAAGGCTGGATCAAGTCAATGTGGGTCAATCCAAGCTCTTCTTTGCCCCCTTGACAACTCCCTCAATGTCACTGATAGGGTGCAAGCCAAACTCTTTTAAATAACTTTCCAAAGGTTTTTTTGTAAGCTGCTTTTGGATTTTTCTGAAGGTCTAGATGTTGCAGTAGGCCTAAACATGGAGAAATATTGCTAAGTATTGAACTATTAAAAACATTTGTCTGTGAAACACTGAATTAGATCAGGATTTCCTGAGGCTGTCAATGCTAATTAATTCCTGATCAACCTTAAAATAATTAGTTCTTCAGTTAGGAACATCAGGAAAAACCTTGAAAAAGCTTCTTTGGGACTGCAGCATCATCTGAATATTGAAGGAAGTTTGTTCCACTAAGCCAACCACATCTTGTGTTAGGGAACCACACCGCAAAGCAGTGTCCGGGCTACAGAAAGTACCTGGGTTAGCAGTGGCTGTTTCATACTCACTAGATTTTAGGCTATTTCTCCATTAGAAAACCAAACTCCATTTGAAGCACTATCAGGTAAGAGTTTCCATGTGCAGACAGGATTCAAATGCATAATGATGCCTAAGTCATGATGAAATATTCTCTGCAGTGCAAACAAGCCTCCCTCTGGCCTGATCCTTTCTACCTATGCCACGAAGATTAAAACCTTGCAAGCAACATATTTTAACAGATTTTATAGACATACTTTTTGCTTACTCTGCTAAACAATTTCTTTCTCCTAATTTTAATACTACAGATTCCAGTTAGATCTAAAAAGTGAAGATTGGGAAAACACATTAAAAAGGGGGTAGAAATATCCTAATGATTTTTCTCCTATTTCAGCCCAGTGTCAGGTTGCAAGTGTCTGTAGTAAATCATTTAAACACATCACTTTCCTCCATATACCTAAACAAGGTGTTTCACTGCTCTGTGTATACATTACCTAATTCCTCATTCCAAGGATTTTCACATTAGTAAAATGTGAATCTTTTTTTTTTGTTTTTCTGTATTAAGTTGTAAAGATGTTGCAATCTAATGCTGATAAAGATGGGAAGACCATACCTAAATTTACAAATTTGTAGTCTAACCTTTGTTCATAGCCCAGCACTTATGCATAAGGATGGAAACCTCTATCAGTGAGTATCCTGTTTCTCACTTCTGGAATGAAGCTTTATGGTATTAATGCAAAAGACTGTCATTTTCTCTCTTGATATAAAATTCTCAGTCTTTGCAGTTCTTTCCAGCCTTCTCATCTCTTACACTCTTGAATTTTTAAGTGTCCCTTTCTTTCCAAATGCCATGCCATTTGTGGGCCTTCAGGGACTGCAAAGTGTAGCAGGGACACTGCTCCCATTCAAGATTTCTTTAATTCTCTTGGTGAGGATTAAGGATGTGAAGGAACACATCAAGGCTATAAGCATGAATCAGACTGTATTTTTTACACACCTTAGGTTAGGTTAGAGCTTCAGGTGAGCTGTTGCAACTGCACTGTGTGTGTGCAAACTTTTCCAGTCGTGTGCCCTTCTCTTGTCATTACCAGCCACCAGAGACAGTGTGCGGAGTCAGTGCTGGAGCTGTTGGTGGCGTTAGGATGCTTGAGTTGTGAGGGAACCCTGCTTGTTCTTCTGCAGCAGTATTGAATCCTAAGCACTGATGGCTGTGTCAGCACATTACCACATACATGGAAGACACACAGGAAGCAGAAAGCACAGACACAAGATGCCATAAATACATTCTGCTGTGATGTATGGATTGATTTTTCATGTGCCTACTTGCAATTTTCACCAAGGGCACTAGTGAGACCCTGGTGAACCTATTCTGAACTTCTTCCAGTCCTCACATTGACTGTGAGGAAAAAAGCCAAACTGCCTGATCGGGAGAGGATGCAGGGAGAATACCTTTGCTTCCCTCTGGCTGACACAGAACTAATTCCAAGCTGAGGCATTCTCTTTATCTTTTAAAATATTCTATAGGTTTCTGCCCCTTTAGCTTCAGGACAGACTGAACACACGTAAAAGAATGTAGGAACTTCAAGAATACAGATTTCAGTATCTTTTCTTTTAAGCAAGACATTATTTAATGCATCAGTGATTTATTCTTTTGAATTATTCCAGCAAAATTATGTAATATACGGGAGTGACTGTTGAAAGAAACAATGAAGAAAACACTGAAGCAACACTAGTCTGGGCCTAAAGGATTGTATACTATAATTTTTCCTCTTGCATAGACTTTAACAGTTGTATAAACTACATAAATATACAAGATTCCCAAGACAGTGAACCAAGTGATGTAGTCCTGGAGGTGGAAGAAACACAGCTGCATCAGCATGGCACTGTGCTCAAGCCAAGAAGCACAGTCAGAGAGCTATTACAGCAGTGCTGCTTTGGGGTCCCAAACTAATTTTGCCACTACATCAACATACCAGCTTTCTTGGAACTCACTTCACTGTTTCTCAAATAATGCTGAATTTTAACAAGTAGCCTTTAAGGTCCACTCCATAAAGATATTCAACTGCTCCCACTGATTTTCAGGACATAGGCATTTGTCCCTTTGCCTTGCTGGCCTAGAGGCTATGGCTTCATTTTTCTCTTTCACTTCAGCTGTATCTCTTCAAAGCAGGGTTCGTTTCATATTATATGGTGCATCCTTGCACAATGGCCACTTAATTTTGATGGAGACCCCTGACTTCTAGTGAACTTTAAATAACAGTAACAATTTGGCTGAGCTTATAAACCACCAACGCACAGGAATGACGGGGAAGAACAGACAAACTGCAGGAAAAGAAGCCATTCGTGATTTTATGCATCGTTGGAAACTTCTCTTGAGGGCAAAAAAATGAAGGAGTATTTTATTTAAATTATTCACCCACTTTTTAAAGCAAGGTAATGGGTGGTTGTGTGTACTATCCATCAGTGTCAATTCGCTAACTGCAGGAAGGGCAGTCAGCCTATGTGTTTTGTGTTCCACCCAGGGCCAACCCAGCTTTACTCATGCTTCAGCAGAGTTGAAATTCAGGGATTTGACAGCTGGCTTCTGCTCTTTTGTGGTTAGGAACAGTTATTATGTTTAAGTTGTTATCTTCTGAAACACTTAGGTAACCATCCTCCAGCATTTATTGCATTTGATTAGAAAATTATTAAATCCATTCCAGAATTGATTTAATGAGATATAAGCCCAAACATGACTTCTTAGGGTTTTTATCAATAAACCACAATAATCAGATTTCTAAAGTGTGAATGTTTTGTTGAATGGAGCCTAAGGTAACTTTCCATTCTACACTTGTCTGCAAAGTATTATAAATCTGAGCTAACGTTTTTGCATAGTATAAGCAGAACTATTTATTATATCTCTGGAAAGCCATTACTGGAAACTCTCAAGGTAAAAGGAACTTAGACTTGAGTTTTGGATTTCATGTCACATACAGTGTCAGTGTTTTAATGTGCAACAAAAGAGAGATTTTAACAAAATAAACAGTGTCATCACACTAGGAAATGTCTCTGCTGAGCACTGGAGAACTGGATGAAAGGGCAGAAGAGTCAAATGTGTTGCCTTGTCCTTCATGGTCTTCAAGGCCCTCTTGAACTTTTAAGCATGCCCACCTCTTATCTGCCAGTTTCCAAACATACAGACAAGCCAACAAGCAGCACAGTTGAAAAGAGAGGTCTGAGTAATGGAGATTTCTGAACACATCTCAGTCTGACATCTTTATTATTAAGGTTTATACTGTTGTCACGACTAGACATTTGAAAGTACAAAGGTCTATTATATAGAAATATTACAAACATATAAAAATTATGTCTAGCCTCAAAGAGTCTAATGGAATCCATGGGTTGCCAGTCACTTGGAAAAATGTAGATTTTTTAACCAATGATCACGATAATCACATCACTGCATCTTATTTTGCCCAAATAGCTCACTTAATTATGAAACAATAAGCAAAATTGAACTGAGCAGGAAAAGTTTATTTATTGATTCTGCATGCACATAACATTAGGCATTACATTTTCTCAAACTGATTTCATGATTGAAAGAAAAAAACATTTGCAGGTGAAGCAAATTCAATTATTCCAAAATTTAAAGCAATAAATAGTAACACCTACTTATTTCAATATAAGCTTCTTATTTCAAGAAACAACATTTGTTCTACATCAGGTCATACAGCAGCAGCAGAACAACACTGTAAAGGAACAATTAATTTTTCAATGTAAAAGTGTATGAGGTGAATCCATGCACTGAAATACAAAAGATTAATCTTTTAGCTATACAAAAAAAAAAATGTCCAGACAAATTAGTTGCTAGAATCTGAAAGTCAAGAGACTAATCCAATTAAACATGTAAATGGGATACCTATGGTGTTCATTTGTAGTGTCTTTCAAGCTAATAATTGAATGATGGATTTTAAAACTAATTGCTAAGAAAAGTGTCAGCTGTAAGCCTAAAATTCAGAGTGCCTTTAAACTTGTGCTGCCACATTATTCCTTTAATGACAAGGTCAACTCAGCTCCAAACCTTCACCTATTCCCAGCTCAAGGTACTGGACAACAATTCTGTCTTCCACTTTGGAAATTTAGATCAATACAATTACTCTAAATGTTTATTGTCACATGAGTTCAGAATCCTGAAGATCTGGCAAATAATCACGTTGAGGGCACTTAATAAGACAGTCCTTTCAGTGGCAAAATAGTGGTGAGCTGAGCAATTTGACACCTTTGTCAGAAACAACCATAACCAAGAAACAGTTGCACAAATCAGTTCCTACACCCTGGTCTCTAATTGAAATAGCCTAGGACAGGAGCAATCATGATCTACAGACATGGCACACAATGATCAATAGTTATGTTCTGTGATTGTATTTTATGAGTAATTGATCCCATTTGTCTTCTCAGCTTTAAGCATGGAAAATGGCCATTTGAACATGCAGCAGTGGTGTGCCCAGGTGGCCAAGAAGGCCAACAGCATCTTGGCCTGTATCAGGAACAGCGTGGTGAACTCGGGAGGTGATTGTCCCCCTCTACTTGGCACTGGTGAGGCCCCATCTTGAGTACTGTGTCCAGTTTTGGACACAAAAAAGACATGGAGGTGCTGGAGAGGGTCCAGAGAAAGGCAACAAAGCTGGTGAGGGGTCTGGAGAGTAAGCCTTATGAGGAGAGGCTGAGGGAGCTGGGGTTGTTCAGCCTGGAGAAGAGGAGGCTGAGGGGAGATCTTATTGCTGTTTACAACTACCTGAAAGGAGGTTGTAGAGAGGTGGCGGTTGGTATCTTCTCCCAAGTCACAGGCAAGAGGATAAGAGGAAATGTCTTCAAGTTGTGCCAGGGGAGGTTCAGATTGGATATCAGGAAAAAACTTTTACAGTGGAAGGGCTATTAAGCATTGGAATGGGCTGCCCAGGGAAGTGGCTGAGCCACCATCCCTGGAGGTATTTAGAAGACGGGTTGACATAGTGCTTAGTGGTGTGGTTTAGTGCTGGGTCGTTGTTTCTCTTTTTTTATCAGAATTAGGCTGATGGGTGGACTAGATGATCTTAAAGGTCCCTTTCAACCTAGACGATTCTATGATTCTACAATTCTATAAAAGTCACAGCTTTCCCTGCAAACTCTTGGCATTAGTCTTAAAATGATGAGTTTTAAACAGAATGTGTATTTAAGACTCAGAGATAAGAACCCCCAAGTTTTGAAAACCCTCGAGAAAAGTGAAACACCGTTTTGTGGCATCATGTGACTATGACTGCCTTTCACAAGAGGAATTATTCTGATACTGATGGCAAAAAATAAGAGACATCTGTTGCTTTCAAATAATATTTTTCCCAGCAAATTCCTGAACAATGTTTGCAGTGGTTTAGTGATAATAAGGAACTGAGCAAATCTAACTGTGCTATGAAAGTGCAAGTGTTCTTGCAAGTATTTACAGTTTTAATTGTCATACTGTTGCCTTCAGGATAAAAAAAAAATCCAGCTTGCCCAGTGCTGCATGTAGAAAACTGTTTTCCCCATCTTATGATTGCCAGTTAAATATTTCAGCAATACCTCTGCCTGATAGCCTGGGGTAGACCTCTCAGCATAGATTTCTAGGTTTAACGCCTTTAAATAAGCACCATTTAATTGAAGCTAATGAAGTGAAACTATATTACATTATTTGCCAATCTGAAGTTGTTTTCCTACCAAAAGCACTTTTATGCCCATTTGTATATGTCATATTATACAGATTTGCAAGGAATAAGAAAAGTCAATGAGATTCATGCAGAGGTAATAAGAACAGGAAGGAAAACAGAATAATATCCTCTTCTCATCATGATTTAGCTATGCCAAAGTGGTAACATTTGAATTAAAATGTTGCTTAAGGCTTAATTCATGCACTACAAAGTGTATGAAAGGTGTGTCATGCAGATTGAGTTTTTTCATCTTCAGACATCATTAATTTCTAGGCGATCTAGTGTCAATTTGTGAGTAATCTTTTAGCAGTTCATGTCCCTGCGTTCTGTTGCATATGTGTTGTTGTTAAAGCCCATTTACTGGATTTTTCTTCCATATACATGGTTTCCTACTTCTGTAAATGTCTGAAAGCCTGCCTAAACTCTGTTTTTTTGTTTGCAAAAATGCAAATGATACTACAACACATATTGTTGATACTACAGCTACACATTTTTGAAGCCTGACATCATAGTTACTTTAGGTGTTTTCAGCTGCATTCAGTAGATAGCATCTGGCACAAACATACCTGAAAATAAAGAGCAATGATGCCATCTGTGAGAGTGCAGTGACACCTATGAGAGAGCGAGTGAACCCAAAAGTCTACTCAGTGCATCCACAAAATAGTGATTTTCCAGGTGAGTACATGGCTTGCCTAGGAAACTGCTAATGGGAAACAGCCCTGCAAGCCACTATCATAGCTAGCTATTGCTTGTGGTGATAGATAGTTATAATCAGTTTGCAAAACTCTGATCACAAGAGCTTTCTGCTCAGAATTTTCACTTTCTTTTTTTTTTTTTTTTTTATTGAAAGATGAGTGTTTCTAGTCCTTTTAATTATGAGGAAAGTACAAAATGAGCACCATCAAACCAGAGGTGTGACTCAGTTTTCCAGGAGCCTGAGGACAGTACTAAGTACTATTGCTTCAGCCAAGTTCCTGGCATGTACAGATGTCACTCACCAAATTAGAAATATTCAATGTTTATAAAATTTTGGATGATAAAAACACCTAGGAGACACACTTTTGTTTTCTGAACTATGCTACAAACATGTAATTCTTTCTTGTCTTGCACAGAACTCAGAATTTGTATTCCTTTCTATAGTTCATTTGCTTCATTGAGGAACCAGACATTTGAGGATTTTAGTCTTCTCACTCTGTTTGCAACAAAGAAATCACAGCACTCACAGCAAACCCAGTAGAAGCACTGCTATAAATGAATACATTTAATTGAAAACAGTGCAACTAGACCACTTGATAATCAACAAAGAAGTTAAAGCTGGCTGTGGGCCTGAACAACACTGAGTCAAGAAGGTAGAGTACATCAGGCTGGAGTAAAAGCTATCCTCAAAATTAAATCACCTTAAATTATTAAGATGTTTGATCTGAACAAAAGATGTCCACTTATGAGCCTCAGAAGAGGGTTTGAGAAGAGGGATGTGGTTAGTACTTTAACAATGGTTAAGAGCCGGCATTGCTGAAGCCGGACCTCATGTTGTAAAGAGTACCTAAGTCTCTGAAGGTGTACAAAAATCAACTTTGTTAAACTGGGCAGGCAGGAAGCTGACTCCAATTCAAATTCCTGGGCTGTGTTTTAGATGAAGGGATGGCTTTTCTAACGCCAGTTCCAATGTCAGCTTCTGATCTCTGCCTCAAACACCCAGTAGCACAAGCTATGGCTTGGCAGGCCCCTCGGCACCCCAGCTCTGGCACTTTGTGTCCTTAAGGTGGCAGCAGCCATCAAAAAAGGTGTTTTGTGTGTGTGTGTGTGTGTGTGTTTTTTTTTT
>VXBJ01000751.1:12408-29409 GCA_013400055.1 Nycticryphes semicollaris | reverse complement strand
CCCGCCTTTCCTGGTTCTTTTCATTAGATATTTTCTTTTGAAAAGAGAAGGGGAAAACTAAGGAAAAAAAATGTGAGGTTGCTTTTAACTTGCATTGCAATGTGCCACTAGAGAATTCTTCAGCTTCTAAGTTATAGAAGCTTATTTTTCTAAGCCTACAGCCATAAGAGGCAGTTTGGGAAAATACAAATTTATTCACATCTGCAGTATTTACCAATTCTTTTTACATCTGTAGGTAGTGGAGAAATAGGCCATCCATCAGAGATGGGAAATTTTCATCATGGCCCAATAACAAAATCTTCTGGTTTTGTCTCCAATAGTCTTTTAGATCAAGATAATTAGCTGTTTTATTGCAGGAAAGACTAACCCCAGGAGGGGCTGAATGGTTTAAGAGGGTTTTAAAGTGTAGATGCAAGTCAAAATCTCATTATTTTTCAAAACAGCATTCCAACAAAACTCTCAAAGGGGAAGCTCTGACTGACAGCTGTGCTGCCTGTGGTGCTGGAAGAACAGGATGGTTTCAGCCTCTGTCTAGTGACTGCTTCAGGTTATTGCCTATTTAGAATTTGCTCTATAGAAAGGTTTCCAAACGCTCTTGCCACACAGGTCTCTATATGTACTGGAACTCAGTAATTACTGGTGACAACTTTGTAGCTGTGGCAGTCTTTTCAGGAGATTCTGAAATCTCCTCTCTTGCTGTCTCTCTGTCTGCAGCCATTAGCTCTTCAAGTCTCTTAGAGATGGGTATGCATACTCCCTTTTATTTTAACACTGGAGAAACTGAGGAACAATAGTCAGGTAGATCTGATTGTGGTTTACTTTCCAAAAAGTGGGAATATAGGTGCTAGAAACCTACTTTGCAATAGTTACATACAAAATCTAGACATTCTGAATTTTCTGTGAGGTAACTTGAGTGAAGTTAGTAATACAGACCTTTCTCCAGAGCTCCAGGAAAGCTTAATTTTCATCATGATCTAGACTGTGTTAAGTGTATGCCAGTTGGGATCTCCAGTGATCAAATTAATAAAAAAATAATTAAGTGACAAAGATCACAGTTAAAGAATTACACTGTCTTTAGTGTTAAGATTACAGATGTAAGCAGATATGAGTGCTATGCGAATTTGTGACTAGGAGGAAAACCTTGCATTTATAAGAAAATTCCTATCAGAGCAGTGTTTTGTAGTGAATCCTATTATGAATGATAGTGCAATAAAAATCACATTAAAATCCTGGAAAGCCTGCTGTGGGAAAGTAATGGAAGGTCAGGGAGGAGGATGGTAAACATGTTCAGGTGACTCAGATGTGGAGTGCTGGAAAACACATATATCACACTACTTGTTTAGTTTTGTGTGCTCAACAAACAGAGCATCTGCACTTAGGTAATGTAGGCCTGGGATGGACTCAGGAGCATGTTACTGAACATACTGTGATGTTGAAGAGATCAAAGCACAGCGGAAACCTCTGCCTGCTGGAATCCTTGAAATACAAGCCAGAACAGCAAGAGTGAGTGCTCTCGCTCTCTCACTCCTTTATTAACAAGGACTCTCTTGCTAATAAGGACTCTCTTGGTCTGCAGTGCCTGCGTCCCCTGCATGCCTGCCTCTGCCTGAGTGCTGCTTCAGAGATTCCCCAGTCCATGAGATATTGGATTAAATTTGTGCTTTGCCTTTAATTTTTGATTTTGTGGTTGTTCCTGCATCCTGCCTGCATTGGTTCAAACATTTGGTGTAGCTGGCAGTTCCAGGAACAACCGTGCCATGGTTCATAAAAAAGCTGGGGACTGGGGAGGCCACTACGATGACTTCCCCTATTCTGGNCTCTTGCTAATAAGGACTCTCTTGGTCTGCAGTGCCTGCGTCCCCTGCATGCCTGCCTCTGCCTGAGTGCTGCTTCAGAGATTCCCCAGTCCATGAGATATTGGATTAAATTTGTGCTTTGCCTTTAATTTTTGATTTTGTGGTTGTTCCTGCATCCTGCCTGCATTGGTTTAAACATTTGGTGTAGCTGGCAGTTCCAGGAACAACCGTGCCATGGTTCATAAAAAAGCTGGGGACTGGGGAGGCCACTACGATGACTTCCCCTATTCTGGGATGGCCCAGTATGGAGCACTGGACACTTGTGGCCACTTTCCTGGCTAAATTGGCTCCACCGGAGGCATGGCCTGAAATAGATGATGGGGTAGTTGTTACCCCCCAGAGCATCTAAATGGCTATGCATGGGTTGCCGTGGAAAGTGGCATTGGATTCTTTCCACAAATTAGACGGTAGATTGGGCTGACAGAGCTCTTGACCATGAAGTTGTTGCATTATGTAGTAAAATGAGAGAATTGGAAAATGAAAACAGGAGTTTACAAGATGCAAAGGTGATCATGCAAGAAGTAATTACTGTTCACGCAGAGCGGTGCTATGATCTGCAAGATAATGTGGACTGGTTGGTAGCCTGTATTGTTAATAAACAAAGGGACAAATATGGGAAAAGTAAGCTTTCAGTTTCCCAAGTTCATGCTCTCACTACAAAACAGTCATGGGCTCCTAAGGAATGGGATGAAAATATTTGGAGTGAATCCTCAGACTCTGAGACTGAGTTTGAATTTGATCCAGACTTAAAAAGCACAGAGGTGGTGGGAGCACGACCCCTCATACAAATGAGGAGGGAGCAGGAATGAGCAGACAGAGGAGCGCAGATCCCTAGTACTTACACTCTGAAAGAGTCAAGGGATTTTTTAGAGATCTGTCAGCAAAAGAGTGGGAAAGGCATACTGTCATGGACTTTGCAAGCATGGGATAGTGGAGCTGCTACTATCCATTTATCAGTGAGTGGAAAAGATTTTTTAAGCCCTATAGCCATTGATGATCAGATACAGCAAGAACATGCTCAGCTGCAAAATGTCAGAGGTCCTGACAGGTGAAACATTTTGTACCAGTTGTTGTGTGCAGCAGTTTTAACAGCATATACAGAACCTGTTGAATTAGTGTCATCCCTCAGAAACTGGTGTATAATGGAGGAAGGTATTAATTTGGTTTGGCAGATGAGGACAGATCATGTGTTTGCTACAGGATCCAATCCTGACAGTGTAGTAGTGACAGAAGGTATCAAAATGCATTGCTTGAGAGGAGTGGGAGCTCCTGCCTCACTAATACCTGTGATTATACCAGCAGCGACGAATGCTATGGGTAAGGTAGGTGCCCTAGCAAATACCTTGAGGGAAACTGGGGCTGTGATTCCGGGGCCCTCTGTGTGGGTGGTCAATAAAGGAGAGGTGGCAAAATGGAAAGGAGTTACAGCATGTGTGACAAGGAAACAAATGTGAAATGATTTGATACAAGCTGGTATCCCACAACTGGGAATAGATGGGATCACAACATCAGAAATGTTTCCCTGGTGGCAAAAGTTAGTGTGAGGCAAAAAAGCTGATGAACCCCAACCCCACCACCAACTCCTCGTCCTCCCCCCACCCCCACACCTGACACCTCGGTGCAAGGTGTTACCTGTCAACAAAAGCAATATACTTTACAGGTATTGCCTCGGGGATACAAACTCAGTCCCTCCATTTGCCACCTAATGATAGCAGCTGGTTTAGCAGTGTGTGGTCGGGTACTGTTGTTAGGGTTTACCATTCTATTGATGATCTGTTGATTATGGCAGAGTCACAACAAGAAAGTGAAACAGCTGCCAAATTGCTAAAAGTGCATTTGCAGGACTGAGGTTGGGCAATTAATCCAAATTAAATATAGGGCCCTAGTACTACTGTACAATTTTTAGGAACAGTTTGGCATGGACAGATCAGAAATATAGCAGATGAGGTACAGCAAACAATGCAGCGATTTCCTGTACCAATCACAGTAAAACAGTTACAGACCTTTGGAGGACTTCACAGGTACTGGGGAACTTTCATGCCACATTTGGTCACGTCAATGTGCTTTTAGCAGAAATTAACTAGGAATAAAGCTGTCTGGCAAGGGACCAAGCAACAACAATAAGCCTTTGATGCCTGCAAAAATGCTTTGATTGAGCATGCACAATTATACACACCTAAGCAAAGATATTCATTTGAATTAGTAACAATTACAGATGATACAGTCTCAGGATTGTGGCAGATGCAATTTTCACTCCAATCTTGCACACAAAACTGAGGGGAAATAGTCTTGTACCGAACACATGGAGAACTGCAGTAACCCTGCAGATTACCTGCATGCCAAATTACCTCTCTTACTGGCCCTATACAACCATTTCTGAGCTTATCTTTGACTTTGTTTGACTGCTGTGTGTAAGCTGTGTCTGATACCTGCAATGCTCTATGCAATCGTGGATTTGTTAAAAGGGACTAATTTCCTTCATTGCTGTAGCCTGAAAGCTAAAACCCAGGAAACACATTATGCCTTCAATGAGCATTACTTTGAAATAAAGCACAATCCTCATTGTGGCTTAAAAGAGTTTTTTAAGGGCATTTTTGCTGGTGGTATGGAAGGTAATTCTTCAGTGTGATATTGAAAGGTGCAAATGGCTTATGCTCAGGCTGTTGATTTAAAAGCAGTGAGACCTTGGTGGGAGATACTGCTCAGATTAAAGCATTCTTCTTGTTCTGGCATCTAAAGTTTCAAGGCTTCTTTGCGTTTAAAGAAACTGTGCAGAAGGTGCATAGTCACCTTTCTTTAAAGGACATGATATTTCAAAGGGAATTGTTGAGAAGCAAAAGCTTGTAGCAGAAAGGCAAAACCTAGTGTGTTATCTGAAATCAGAGAGAAGGGAAGAGACGACCAAGGTGAGACAAAGATCGTTGTCCAGGTTGGTGCCACACTGCACTCCTTTCTGCTTTCTTCTCTGTATGAGGGAATGGGTTTGTACACAGACAAGTCCTAGAATTAAATACATACTTGGATGTCTCTGACAGTAATGCTAAAGAAACTTCCTACTCCCTAACTAGGAGACAGGTTAAAGTTTAGACAAAAATCTTGTCAGATTTTCCAAATTACAGCATGTTGTTCACTGGGTCTGTAAACAAAACACAGGTGTATTAAAACATGAGTCCAAATAAAAAGAGAGTGGTAGAAAAGGTATAAAAAAACCCTTTAAATGTATTGCCATATAATTTGTCTTATGCCCATTATATAAATGAATCAGTATAAGCAATTTGGCTCAAATAACTACAGACACATGACCAGCTTGTAGTATGTGTTAGAAATAGAAGAATCACATGCAGCCATTCCCCATGTCCCCTGCAATGTGATGCCACTGAGGTGACAATTTGCACAGTGGGATCCTCTCTTACACCTTTAAAGGTCATCTACATCTGCCCCCAGCTGATAAAGTCACGTTAGCAAAAATGAACAACTAGGGGAAGAAGGGACATCAACACGTCCAAAGAGTGGATATGGATAAAGAACCCTTTTAGGTTGGAAGGGTTTTTTTTCCTGCAATGTCGAGTTATCATTGTATTCAGTTTGCAACACTAATCAACACTAGATAGACAGGAAATCAAACTGCTTAGTGCTCAGGGGGTAAACAGGAGGATTTGTATCAAGCTGCAACACTTACTTCCTAGTGAAGCCAGATTGTTCGCCTTGAGCTATTTTCAAAATGCATCAGCAAGAAGAAGGTTATGTAAAAAGGTTTTAAACCATATGTTACTAGGTTGTACCCACTTAATATATTAAGACCAATTGTAGATGACTGTGCACTGTACACACACTTGCATGAAATGAATTTTTGCCAGATAGAACTGGATAACTTGTCATCAGTTCCTAAGGACAGAAGATGATATATAATATATGCTGGCTTTGCATTTTGATGATTGAATTACCAGGGGAAATAATAACCTGAACATAAAGCAAACATCTCTGATGTGTCAGAACAAGAATTCAGTGGATTTATCCCAAATACGTTCAGTGTACTACATATGGAGACATGAAAAAATTCACTGCCAAGAATAAATATTAATGTCAATTACAAAGTCAGTGCTCAGCAGGGCAAGAGAAGACAAAATTGTGAGACACAGAAGGTCAAATTATTTCCCATTTATTTCCTCTTGGTGGTTAATATGAGACATTAGCTAAAGAGTGCTGACTACTGTTTTGGCTGTAATTGCTAATGATCAATTAATAATGGGGCTAATAACTAGATACAGTATCACAGAAACATAGGGTGGTTTGGGTTGGAAGAGACCTTAAAGATTACTGCATTTCAACACACCTCCCCCTGTCAGGGACACCTGCCACTAGACCAGGTTGCTCAAACCCCCATCCAACCCTGAACACCTCCAGGGATGGGGTAGCCGCAGCTTCTCTGGGCAACCTGGCCCAGGGTCTCATAATGCTCACACCAAAGAATTTCTTCTTAATATCTAATGTATTCTATTGATATTTTTGGTAAATGTACTATAGTCTTCATCCAAGAAGATGTTTTACCTTTTAATGCGTTTACCTTTTAACCCTGATCTCTTTAATGCCCACTGACTTCTGCCCTGTGATGTTGAATTTTCAGCAGTTTTATAATTTTTTTTCTCAAGTTTTACAGGTTATTTCAAAAAATATATTATTTGGGTTGACTTTTTTATTTTTAAACTGTTTACAGGAAGCACTAATTTCTATGGCTCAGCTGTGTGATGAACAAAATATTGTCAAATTATGTGTGTAGCCTGGGCAGCCAGAACAGAAAGCCAATCAATTCCCAAGGTAACATGTTTTGTTTCTAAGAGTTTTCCTAGTTGCAAACAAGCAAAGAGAGATATAGTAGCTTTTATTATTTTTTTTCTTTTCTCTCTCCATTTTATTAATTTTAGAGTGCCATTCTCCAAGTGAGCTGCATTTCTTTCTCAGATATATTTCAAAACTTGCAGCATATTTTAAGCTTGGAAATGGGAGAACAGAGTAGCTTTGGTTTTATTTGGAGCACAGTAATTCAATTCGTTTTGCAGTATGTTTGTGACAAATTAATGTGTTGAAATGGAGTGTCTTTTGCAGCTTGTACATTGTGCAGTAGTACTTATAAGGTCAATGAATGTCTGATTAGCCACTCTGTAGAACACCTTTTGCCTTTCATTTCAGACAGATATGTGGTCCCTTAATTAAAACATAGCATATTTCTCTGGCCAATAAGCTAATTAGGTAATGATGTCATTAAAAGGTGGGCATTGTATTATTGATCATAAAGCTAATTGAATCAAATTCAATGGGAGTAAAGATAAACCATAAATTGAATTAAAGGAAAAAAGCACTGGGCTGTTATGTTTAGGTTGGATTCTGACACTTTTAAAATGTAATCTCCCTCCACTGACTGTCACCCACAGGCTTCAGAATGGCTACTGATGAAGAAAAACAAAACAGGCAATATTGATGTGTTACATAAAGTTAGATGCAGGGATAACTGATATGCCAAAAAAATCCATTAATGTTGTCTGAATTGAACTTCAAACAATCCCTAAAAATCTCTGAAAGAAAAGGGTGCTACTCAGCACAAAGCCTTTCCTGCACGTCTCAAAAAACCTCTACTGCTGTTAAAAAAAGAAAAAAAATAATTAGAAGATATATTAATTTTTGAAAAGCTATAAGGAGCTGTAAGGGAAGTAAATATAGGCATATAAGAATAATGTTTAATATTAGGTTTCATTTTAGTTTTGGACTTTGAGGTTTATTCAAATGAAGACTACGATTATTTTTTCTAGGAGCTTTTACAGGGAAACAGTTAAGTAGTTTTCAGAGACGAACAGGCACAGTTCACTGACAAAGGTAGCTGCTGAGCAACATGCTGCCCAGAGTCACTAGCTGTGCTGTAGTATTGCTGTGGGAAGGGACAGGAACAAGATGTGAAGCAGTCAGTTCCTCTCTGACATGAACTGAACTTCCAGCATCTAAAGTCAGCTTTGAGATGGTCTTCAGGAGTGATGATTAGCAAACCTTTTTAATTGGCTATTCAGCTGGGACATTCAAACACCCCTGGTATATAAAAAGTTCCTTGAAAAGGTTCCACAAATGTGGAATAAATTCTGAAGCTTAACAGAGTATAACCTTCAATTTCTGATGAGCAGCACATGAGGACAACAATTTCTGCTAATTGCTTATGTGGGATAACTTGAATCCAGGCTGGTTTCAGAGGAAATTGCATCAGGTGGGAGAAAATTCCTGTGGGAACAGCAGATAATTGTAAGTGGATTTGTCTTCATTCTTATAAGAAAGAGATAACACTTTCTGTGGCATTTATGTTAAAAAAGTTACATACCAGGTTGTATGTCATTCTAGAATCTGGGAAAAAAGTGATTATAAACTGGAAAATGGGGAACACTCAGCTAGTCTCTGGTCTATAACAGAAGGAAAGATGGAAAGATGTCCGTAAACAGGACTAGGTATGTGTTTATACGTAAAAATCAAAGGGCAAAGATAAGTAAAATGTGTTGACTTCAGTGACAGCATGAAAAAAAGCACTTACTTTGTAGTGGGTATTTTTTCTCACTTAAAAAAAAAAAAAAAGTCCTGGTTTGAGATAAAACAGAACCAACTTTCCATTCAGTAATTTAACTTCTTAGCTAGGCCTCTTCTAGCTCTCTGAAATTAACAGCATATTGGGCAGAAAACTGCTTGTTCACAGAGTGGTAAGTTAATAGTTACTGCCAAGGAACGATGTGCAGAGAGACTCTTGCTTATACTTATTGCTGTAACAACCAACGTCAGCTCATGTCGTCATTTGCCCTGTTGGAGGAAGTGGAAAGCGTAGAAGGTTCCCACCTGTGGGGAGGAGGGGACAGGAGAGGCGACCCCAAACTGACCAACAGGGTGTTCCATCCCATTTACCTCATGCTCAGTATAAATGCTGAGGGATCAAAGAATCATCTCGTCCTCCATTGGCCGATGTCTGAGGATGACCCTCACTGTTCACCCGTCTTTGATGCTGATCGGTCTGTTCCTGACTCCAGATCCGGAATCCAGTTCCCATCCCTCGCTGAGTCTAGTCTGGGATTTCCCCAATGCCTGTCAGTGACATCATCCTGGGAGCTTGATATAGTTTTGTAAATACTGTATATATTTTATTATTAACATTTCATTAAAGTAGTTTAGTTCCTTCTAAACTCATAAATCTCTTAATCTCCCCTCCTCCCCTCCTTGGAGTGAGAGGCAAGGGAGAACTTCTGTCATCTTCTCATTGGCCAATTTGGCCTAAACTGTGACAGCCTGGGGGACCATATTGGGGGAAGAGTACCCCAAGGCATATGAAAATTGCACATTGTACTTTTTTCATAAGTAACATTATTATTATTATATGAATACATTGTATTATGACTATGCAAGAATAATGACTGGGATATGGCATATCTTGTATATACATATATGTGCACTTGGCACGGCTTTCTTTTGGATGAAAATATAGTAATTAACTTGCATATAATATGCTGTAAACAACCACCAGCTTGTATCAGCTGAAACTCTCTTGTAGCTTAAACTGGGTAATATTTTTTTTGAGGAGAATATATTACAATATATGAATAATTACACTGTGCAGCGTAAAAACAATGTCAATGGACTCTGGCTATGATATGTGATGATATTTAGGAAGATGTTATTTCCCTGGGAGTTATTATAGTGAATGTCATGAATTGAGAGAATGCCTGGCCCGGTGGGACGCAACTCAGAAAATTCTTAGAAAAAATAAATTCCATTCTATTCACAGTTGGGTTTTTTTTTTTTAGCTTTTGTTTATTTGGTTGTTGTTGTTTTGGGTTTTTTATTCAGTTTTACATCTAGTCCCCTCTGTCAACTTGATTATAACTATTTCCCTTGCTGTGTTTTCCCTTGATGATCTTTTGGTCTTCTACATGTAGAAGTTTATGGTTGCTATTGATAGAATCATACGATTATAGTATGGTTAGAGTTGGAAGGAAACTAAAACATCATTGAGTTCCAACCCCCTGCCATGGGCAGGGACACCTCCCACAAGTGACCACCTCATGGTCACTGCAGCCAAGGCTGCTCTTGAGCTTTGCATTCCCCAGCAGCCCCTCCCTGTTGGTGAGAACAAGGTCCAGTATGGCTCCTCTCCTTGTTGGCTCCTCCCTCACCTGGAGAAGGAAGTTATTAATCGACACATTCCAGGAACTTCCTTGACTACTTCTGCCCTACTGTATTGTCCATCCAACAGATATCATGGTGGTTGAAGCCATGTGCTGATTTGCCAGATTTGACTGGTCCTATCAACCTCCTTCCCTTTGACTGAAATGACTGATGAAAAAACAACCTGTGCCCCAGAGCTCTAAGGGCTCTGTAATCTTGATATCCCTCAAGCTGCTTCTGGCTGTATCACTGGTGCCCACATGTTTTGTTTTGGAAATGGGACCTATGCACAGAGGAACCATACACTAATGAGACCCAAACCACTCAGGATCTTACTTCTTTGACTTAAAATAGGTTGCAGAAATTCTGGATAAAATCAGCACTCAACATTTCTTCTTGTATAGTAGGTGTCATGGTTTAGTCCCAGCCAGCAGTAAAGAACAACAGTCTTTCTACTCATTCACCACCCTGTCCCATGGCAGGATGGGGGGAGAATTGGAAGAAAAAGGCAAAACTCGTTGGTAGAGATAAAGGCAGTTTAATGAATAGCAAAGGAAATAGGACAACAATGATTATACTGATAGTGGAATATTCAAAACATGATTAAAGTACCACTGCTCACCAACTGGGCTGGGGAAGCCCCAAGCCCACTCCCAAGCTGTGATTACTGACCTCTCCCCTGACCATCCATCAGCTATGGGCTGGGCATAGTGGCACATGGTACAAAATAGCCCTTTGGCCGGTTTGGGTCAGGCAATCACCCCCTCCTTCCCTCTACACCACCCTCATTCGCCCTGTCCCATTCTGTCCTGTCCCATCTCAGTTTCTTGTGC
Source organism: Nycticryphes semicollaris (assembly GCA_013400055.1). Lineage (NCBI taxonomy): Eukaryota > Metazoa > Chordata > Aves > Charadriiformes > Rostratulidae > Nycticryphes > Nycticryphes semicollaris. Next base: position 18,539 of record VXBJ01000751.1, on the reverse strand, counting down.
AAATGAATCCTATCCCTGCCAGAACCAGGACAGTAAGTTACTTTTCATACAATAATATTTTTAATAGACACATACTTTGGAACTTTATCTTACCAAATGACAGGTAAATTTTACTGTAAAAAACAATAATCAATTTCCTTCCTTCAGTATTTCTTTTAATAATGTTGACCATCATTTATCTTAACAAGAATTGTACCCAGCCACTGTGATTAATGTACAAAGCTGTTTCTTAACAGTTTTCACTCTTATTTTAAAAATGACACTGAGAGCTCAGAGGCTCTTGTTCTTAATTTTTAAACCCACTAATTTTATTGTCTGACACAAAGCAGAACATCTTTGCCATAATTACTGTATAAGTTATTTTTTTCCTCAAAGTTGTAATTTTCCTAAAATAAGCTGGACTGCTTCAATTATGTAAATCAACTATCTAGAGCATATAATGACTATCTAGAGAATATAATGACTGCACTGGAGAAACACAATAGAACTTACACAGGAAGCCAGCAGAGAGAAGGAGAGAGTGATGGGGAAGGCAAAAGCCCAAATAAAGATGTTTTTTTCAATTAGAACCACAGCAAATTCTCTGCCCTGCTGGTAAACTGGCTTCTGTGGCTTCTCGCTCTGCCAGACTCACTCTTCCCTTGGTAGTAGAGTGTGACCATTAAGATTGGCAGGAATTCTCAGCTAAAATGAATGCTGGTGTGCAGATATGGAGATTGGCTAAGAAAAAGCAATGCTTTGCCTCTGTTCTTATTTGTGTGTATTTGTATTGAAGCAAATACAATCATAGAATCATAGAATCATTCAGATTGGAAAAGACCTTTGGAATCATCGAGTGCAACCGTCTGCCCTACTCTAAAAAGTTCTCCCCTATACCATATCCCACAACATCATATCTAAATGACTCTGAAACACATTCAGGGATGCTAACTCAACCACCTCCTCAGGCAGCCCATTCCAATGTTTGACCACTCTTTCTATGAAAAATTCTTTCCTAATGTCTGGTCTAAACCTACCCTGTTGCAGCTTGAAGCCATTCCCTCTTGTTCTATTGTTAATTATGCATGAGAAGGGACCAGCCCCAACCTCTCTATAATGTCCTTTCAAGTAGTTGTAGAGAGCAGTGAGGTCTCCCCTCAGCCTCCTCTTCCTCAAACTAAACAGTCCCAGCTCCTTCAATTGCTCTTCATAAGATTTATTCTCCAGGAGGCCCTTCACCAGCTTTGTTGCCCTCCTCTGCACTCACTCCAGCATCTCCACATCTCTCTTGTGTTGAGGTGCCCAGAACTGGACACAATGCTCAAGGTGTGGCCTCACCAGTGCTGAGTACAGGGGGACAATCACCTCCCTACTTCTGCTGGTCACACTATTTCTGGTACAAGCCAGGATGCCATTGGCCTCCTTGACCATCTGGGCACACTGCTGGCTCATATCCAGCCATATGTCAACCAGAACCCCCAGGTCCTTTTCTGCCAGGCACCTCTCCAGCCACACTTCCCCAAGCCTGTAGCGATGCATGGGGTTGTTGTGGCCCAAGTGCAGGACTCCATTAACACTGGCCCATCCATCCAATCTATCCAAGTCCCTCTTTAGAGCTTCCCTGCCCTCATACAGATCAACATTCCCACCTACCTTGGTGTCATCTGCAAATTTACTGATGGTACACTCTATAGCCTTGTCGAGATCATCAATAGAGACATTAAACAGAAATGGTCCCAATACCGAGCCCTGAGGAACACCACTTGTGACTGGCTGCCAGTTGGATTTAACTCCATTGAGCACCACACTTTGGGACCATCCAGCCAGCCAGTGCTTGATCAGGCAGATCATCCACTCATCCAGGCCATGAGCAGCTGGCTTTTCCATGAGAATTTTGTGGCGGACAGTGTCCAATGCTTTTCGAAAGTCCAGGTATACAATATCCACAGCCTTTCCCTCATCCAATAATCGGGTGATCTTGTCATAGAAAGAGATCAGGTTCGTCAGGCAAGACTTGCCTTTCATAAATCCATTCTGACTAGGCCTGATCCGCTGTTTGTCCATTACATGGTTTGTGATGACACTCAGGATGATCTGGTATTGAGGTCAGACTGACAGGTCTATAGATTTCTGGATGCTCCTTTTTGCCTTTCTTGTAGATTGGTGTTACACTTTCTACCCTCCAGTCCACTGGGACCTCCCCAGTTATCCATGACTTCAGGAAAATAATGGAAAGTGTCTTGGCAAGTGTGTCTGCCAACTCTTTCAGCACTCTTGGGTGTGTTCTATCTGGTCCCATAGACTTGTGTGCATCCAAGTGGTACAGTAGGTCACTGATCACTTCCTCTCTAATTGTGATGTCCTTATTCTGCTTCCACTCCCTGTGTCTTAGCTCCTGAGGCCAGGTATCCAGGGAACAGCTAGTTGTACTGCTAAAGACTGAGGCAAAGGTGTTGAGCACCTCAACATTTTCCTCATCCTTTGTGACAATGTTTCCCTCTGCATCTAATAAAGGAGGGAAATTTTCCCTAATCCTCCTTTTGTTGTTAATGAATATACAGAAACATTTTTAATTGTCCTTAACATAGGCATATATAGGCAATAGTGCCTGAAAAAGCCAAAGAGTTTATGATAAATTTCATGTGAGATATCTCAAGCAATATGAGGAGAAACAATGACTGGGAGATGGAAAAAGGCCACAGTAATAGCTAAAAAACATGTTAGTACTGACAACTTGCTTCAAATCGCTGGCACAAGGTAGACTTGATTCTGCAAGTTCTGAGAACAACTGACCTTTCCATACATACTCCTCTTATGTGACTTCTATAAATCCCAACTTTCCCTCACTGAAGCCTTCTCAGTGACCTAAATTACACTGTTCTTAGGATACATCTGTTTCTGTCTCTTTGCTCCAGATGGAATGATCAGATTGAAGACAGCTATACAAAGGTGAAGTAACACCATTGATATTATATTATGAAGTCACTGCAGCTTTATAGTCAATGCTAATCTTTGTGGATTTAATTTTCAAAATCTCTTTTGGCATCTGATGCATTCAGAGAGACCTTCACTTATCTCTCTTCAGTGATTCCCATTTTTTTTCTGAATAACTATAGCTAATGTAGAGGTTTTTAAAGTACAAGTTTCTTTCTGACAATTCTTTCTGAAATGTTTCTTTTTGTATTGGTCAATGTTGACTTTTAATATGGCATAGAGCTTGATTAAGTTTATGATTTAGATAAGTTTAAGATTGTGACAGTTTACTTTGGTTAATTAGAGTTCTGAAGTTATTCCATTTTTTTGCTGGTCCTTAGCTAAAGCCAGAATGTAATTCTTATCTGTGTATTCAACATTTCTGTTTAAAATCTTAAGACACTCAAGTGGTATAAATCTGCCATGATTTATTCTAATTCTAATAACTTTCTGTTTTGCGTTGGAACTTTAGTTTTAATTCTTGGGCTATTTTGTTTTATAGTTTCATGGTAGAAAGCATCTGGTCTGATGTAGCATTGTGCACTTACCTTCTTGGTGTTTTCTGTGTCATGTCTCACAAAGGACTTTTTCAAAGTCTACAGTGATTCTATTATTTGATTTGCCTGTAGCCACTTTTTGCAGAATTAGTCGCCAAGGTAATTTATAATATTACCTTTAGTTGACTTGTCAACTAACTAAACTAATGTATTTTAATTTCAACCTGTTCTGTGCATCCTTCACTTCCCTGAATACTGGCATTTTAAAAGATATACACAAGATGTATCCCAGTAAATATCCCAGTATTTTGAAAGCTTCTCACAACCTTGTAAAAATAGCTATTTCTTCAATCTTATGTTCTTTCAGCATCCTATCCTCAGATTTTGTTGCTGTCTAATACTTTGGTCCTGCAGTGCCTCTCTTGTCTCATTCTCTGACTGTGATACATTATTCTGATGTGGATAGAAAACCTTCAATACAGTTATTTCCAAAAATCTGATTAAAAAAATAAATTCAACCTTGTCCATCACCAAGGTGTTTTATCTCTTCTTGGTCTAGCAATCCCACTTATGCTATTACTTTTTCCTCCTTCATCTAGTACTAATTAAATGCTTACTTATTTTTTCATGCCTATGCTTCTTCAATTACCTCTTGAAAAATAGTTGTGTTCTTTAGTACTTTCTCTCCAGCCAAAGCAGCTGAAGAAACTACTATTCTTCTCACAGGGAGATGCTGCAGGTAGTACCTAACATGGTAGGATTAATGGCTGTTCATACAAGAACAAACACTTCATGGGAAGAGAATCAAAGGATTGCATTATTTGCACTAGTCCTGCTTGTAGAACTGCTACATTTCACTTGCTTTTTTTTTGGGTGAAACTTAGAGATATATTGATTAAAAACTTTCCTTGCATATCCCCTTACCTTGGTGTCTGTGCCGAAATGTGAGATTTCATATTGTGCTTGATTGCTTAATTGTACAGAGCTCAAACAACTTTACATAATTTTTGATTCTGGCAGCACAGTAAAGAGCAAGCATTAGAATCAGACTTTAATTCCTAACAGGGAACTAGCTTTCTTTCTTCGATGTTGTATGACAGATCAGGTTGTGGCAAATGTGTTCTATGGAGATTGGAAGAGAAGGGATAGTAGACATTGTGCATGATGTAAGAATGAGAAAAAGAAAAATGAAATGGATAACAAAATACAAATAACAGATAAATATTTGTGTTTTGTGCGTGTACCAGTAACCATAAAGCACTCTCTCAAGTGCTGCAGAGAATAGCATGGAGATGTAATTTGCATGTTTATTAATTTTATTTTTATATTGTCAAAAGTTGTTACTTAGTGACATGGTAGTGCTACTTGCTAATCCACTACACATTTTGCGAGGCTTGTCTCCAAGATGACATAATTTTATTGCCATAGTTTAAAACTGTGAAAACGACTGTTTCAGGGGAAGTTTTACTAAGAACACAGACATGCAGAGGGAAAAAGCACTCATAATGCATTCAGCAGCATATATTGCAGTTAATTTTTGCAGGAATTATCAGCAAAGTTGAATTATGGTCATTATCATTCAGCACATAAAACAGGCTTTCCAATATATAGAGGAAATCCAGATCCTGGTTATCCCGGCATATATGAGGAAAAAACCTCACCACTTAATTGTATGCACAAATCCTACCTGAAATAGTCGGCATAATTTTGAAGGACAAAGCAGAGTGGGTTTTGGCTGTACTATTGCTGTGGAACAACTACAACATAAGAGACTTACTGCTTCTTCCCTATCAAATAAAGCCTTGGATAAGATATAATTGTCTTGGAACTCTTTTAAACTCTATAAAAAACAAGGCTGAGCTAAGTAAACCATAATTATTTCATTTACCCCACACAGTTTCATCTCGTTTTCTATGGACATCTGTAGGGGGACCTTCAATTACAGCACAGATAACAAGGTTCTGTATCTTGTAGCTGAATCTAAGTACCGAAGGACACATAATAAAAATCGAGGAAAACACACCAGGAAATATTGTCTGCTGATTTATTTGCGCTGATACATCTTGTCTCTGCTATATATTGTTGTTAACCAGGATTCAACTAATTAAAAATTTGAGAAAAAAAGATTTTAAAGGATGAATCTTCTCCAATGTAAGAAAGGTAAAAAAGTATTTTTTAAAATAATGTACTGAAAGAATGGCAAGTGAATGAATTAGCACACAGAAACTATTACATAGAACTCAAGGTGCTACTGCTCATTTCAAAAGGGCCTGTGGATAAAGTAAGGAAATAATTTTTCAACTCAGAGGGAACAGGGGAAAAGATAACTCAAGTTTATTGAGCCAGCTATAATGATAAAGGATGCGTGAAGCTGCAGCTTCATTTGCAATTTTTCTTGTTATCACTTGGGAAATTATAAAAATTAAGAGTTTATGGGATTAAGTGAGATCATAGTAGCTGTCCATTTTATGAGGAATCCAGCAAAATCCTTCAAGGGTAGCTGGTATAACTGGATGGGATTTTCCACCCTGTTAAACAACATAGGATCTCTTTAGAAAGCTGTGAGAGCAATTTGTCCATCAATAGCAACACATAAAAAAAATGTGGACGCTTTAGTGGTCCACTCCTAAACCCTGAAGAATGAAGGGTCAAAAACATTGGCCTAGGAAACGACACTGGAAA